>CM023201.3:50195623-50417350 GCA_004115045.4 Sinella curviseta | reverse complement strand
TTTTGTATAGATACATATAAGTTTAACACCAAATTTCTTGTATAAACTATAAAAATCATATTTTCTCATGGAACAGTAACAGTTGGACTGTTAATTCAATCTGGCAAATAGCCGCAGACATCTAAACCCATAATATTGTTGTCGTTCAGCTATGTTGCGGAAAGACCTAGCAGACTGACGACGACTTAGCTTGTGTATATCCAATCCGCCAAAAACAAACCATACTAGCCCATCAGCAGCAGAGAAAGGTAAAGAAAAGTGATATTTGATACCAGCTTCATCATCCTAGTCGTCATCGTGTCGTATGCGTTTATATAGACCTGTCGTCTACAATTACACTGGTTTGCTTGCCTGGGCGAAACGAAACCACACTTTCTTTACATAAGGCATATATTTTTTCGTGTACAACAACGAGCAGAGGGAGACGGAGAGACAAAAAAAACAAAGTCAGAGCTACTATAGACAGAAAGAGACAATAATACTCTTATTGCTTTTGGGCCCCGATATATACGCTCGCTCCTTCACACGAGCCAATGTAATTGAAGCTGAATGGCACACCAGCCACTTTTTGACATGAAATTGGCTGGTGCAATGCTCAATAACATAAAACACTGGCTCAAAGTTATGAAGTAATATTTTATCAAGTTTTGGAAGTGCCCATCTCGGTATGCTATTGTAATGGCATGGTGTGGGCTCAACCCAAGCTCTGCCGTTTGTATTCTTCGTCCAGATGCATTGTTTGAAATCACATTTAAGGCTTTGTTATAATAATGCGTTATGGCATCATGCCTTGCTCCATTGTTATTGTATTTATTACAATTTTTTTGGACGGGTTTAAATGGTGTTTTCTTTGGTAGTTTGGGTAATAACTTCACAGGAGAAATTGGGTAGTTTAGCGGCGGTTCCGAAATGAAAGAAATTTGAAATTCACTATTTATGTGCTGACACTTTTAATGTGCTCTATATAAACGTGTGTGTTGGTTTGGAATGTTTTTTGGGTGGGTAAAATATTTTGACTGAATTTATGGTTATGATTGTTATTTTTATGAGGGCATACATTTGTATACAGCTAAAAAAATATATGAGCTGATTAAATCGTCCCCCTTGAAATAGTACAAAAAAGACGAAAAAATCTCAGCTGAATGATTCGCTGATGATGATAATAATAATGTCAAGAAAGCATATGCTCGTTAAAATGCGGAACGGAGAGAAAAATGTGTTTAAAAAATATATGGAGCCCATTCACAGAAAAACTAATTTAAGTCCCATTAACATTATTTTGTAAAAATGGGTTTTCTTCTACGTTGTATGGTGGATGGAGACGAGCTTGCATATTATTATAGGTATTGCATTAATGTTGCGGTGGTATAACGTATCCAATTTAAAGTATGAGCGCAACTGTCACTCCAAATGTACATTAACTGTGCTGACATAAAAGCTGACAGGAGAGTCTTGTGAAATGTGAGTAAATTTACTAATTTCAACTGTTGTTCCACACTGTCTGAAAATGAGACGGAGTGAGAGACGAGCGAACAAGTAAGCGAGGGTGTTTGGTGGTGGCCTAGGCCTGGAGAAAAAGAGAGACAGCGAGAGAGCTCTGAAATTTTAGGGAGAAGCAACGACAGAAAGACAAAGAGGAAAAAAGTGTGCTGTATTTTTGTTTTTGGTGTTGCGCTCAGCTCTTCCATGCTTCAGTTTCAATGTGACATGACTATGACATTGGAAAAGGATGTGTATGTAATGCCGTTGCCGTCAAACTGGTGATGATGACGATGATGATGAGATGTACAGTTAAAACCGAAGGAAAAAAAGCTTAGGCCGTGCTATTGTCGTTGTTGTTAAGGATCATGGAGTGAATTAGGAAATTCATCGTTGTCTTTGTTGTGTCGTTCTTCCCTTTCCTTCCTTGGCGAAACCAAAAGATTTTTACCAACAAAAAAGAAAAAGCAAGTAGAGAAGAGGGGAATCACGGAAAAATTGAACTATCTCTTTGGAGGACTGTGCAAGAGTCACTGATGGCTGAATGCATGCTCTGAAAAAGGAGGTTAGTTTGGATGATATCGCACGACATGAGTTCTGAAACAGTAGCACCGCAACACCATACCAGCAGCAGGGAAGGGGAGAAAAGGGCAAACCCATCAACGAGCTGTGCTCGGAGAAGAAGGAGCACAATAACAACGTAGAGAAGGGGATAGTAATTTTTAACTTAATTTACTTACAAGGGTTTATTTACAAGATAAGAGTCTACTTCCGTGCTTTTCTTTCTTTTTTTCGGGAACCGCAAAAAAGGAGGCGACAGCGACACTAAAAGACACGACATGGAAATGTGAAATGAAGAGAAGAAAAAAAAAGAAAGGAGAAAAAGTAAGTGGATCGACCCGACCCCTAAAAGGAACTGCTCTTGCCTGCTCCTTTTTCTTCTCCTGTACCCAATTGCATGAGTAAAAACACACGCGATGATGATGACAACACGAAAAAAACTACAACAATGACATGAATGCATACTGTGCATATTATACACATAATATAATAAAGTAGAAGCAAACTACATTACGTGAGGCATTGTCATATCATTTTCTTTTATCACACAAAATTACCACGAGGGAAAGAACAAGAGAGCCTAGGTTGAAATTACATACGTACAGATGGTAATAATAACATTGCACTTTTATTCTTCTCTCTCAAGGCTCCCTCTTCATACATTTTTTAGCTTAGTGAGATCAAGTCGTATAATGATGGCATGAAGTGACATGGGATCACATCACATCCTAAAAATATTTGAAACAAGTCGAGTTACAAAAAAACTAAGAAAATGCTCATTCCAGAGAGAAGGAAATTATCTTAAATTTTACATCAAGGTTATTTGTACGTTTCTCTACCGTGGAGTAATTGGAACATGTATAATAAACACACATTGCATTATAGTGCATCGCGTACTGGCCCAATACTATGTTATTATGCATTTCTATTCCCATTTTTTGTTGACACACATTCCTCTTCCCTTCCAAAACCAAGTTTTTTCTCATTACTCCACACAACTCATGTGGGAAATGCTGTGTACACAGGGAAAGGTCTGAAAGGTCTCGTGACAACATTAGCGTTCCGAGAAAAACGTGCGATGTGAGATGAGGACCAAATTATCTTCTGACTTTCTGCTCTGTTTCATTCATCCTTTTATATATATTTTTTCTTAAGAAAATGTCTGTTCATTGATTGCATCACTCGTGATACTTTATGACTCCAAGTATTGATATTATTTCTATATTATGTTATATCAATGGAGAACAGTGAGTTCAATTGAATGATACATCAGCTATTTTTAGGTTGTCAACGATTAGTAGATATGTAGGAAGACAGGAAAACGCAGTGATGCTTGATTTATAGCTTTTTTTCTTGAGACTTCCAGACAGAGAGCAGGAGTCGTTTCATTTTCTATAGAATTCTCCATTATGTAGCCTTTTTATATATGTACATACACACTGCTGCTGCTGCGCTTCGTCTCATGTTCAGTTTTCTTTGATTGATCAAAGTTGACTTGTCAGTGAAGTGGGAGCATGAACAATTCCTGAGAGTAATCTGATGATGATGATGTTCAAGACGACGACAACGCTTTATAAGCCTCTTTTATATGAAATTCTCAAATTGTCTTTTCTCTTCCCACATACGAAACTGTATCAGCATCCTGTCCCTCTGACTTTCCCGTCGTCGTTGTCATTCTCTTTTCCTAAACCAGGATCCTGATTGTAAATTCTTGAAGAGCTCAACAAAGCCCTAGAGCCAACTTTGCTCTTTCTTCCTTCTTTTTCTTCCCTCCATAATAAAACTTAATAAGGCACATACTTACATAAACACTAGGAACAAGATCCATATAGAAAAGGTATCAAGTGTCAACGATCGTGTCAAGTATCATCTTTATCATCATTTACCTCCAAAAAGGACTGTAAGTTAAGTAAAGCAACTTGTCGCAACAACAAAATCGAACTTTGTGAGGACAATGACGTTTAGAAGCACTCTGATGTTCTATAATCTTTTATATACCTTTCAACACTTCATCAACTACTATTCACATAGGAAATCACATATCGCTACACACAACATAATGATCATCAAAGTCATCATCGTACTTATTGTGTGACAATCATATGAAAAGCGTGTGAATGCATGCACACACACACACGCAACACTTTAGTTCATCAGATGAAACCTCTGCATACCAACACACCGTTCCACGCTACCTTTGCTAATGCCAAATCTCTCGTATTATTTTATTTTATTTATTCTGTTCACATGCCCAACTCGTTCTCCTCCATTCCATAGAAAATGGAAATGGGAGAAGATATTAGTAGCAGAAACAGGAGAATATTAAGTAATATAACAATAACAGCCATATTTTGTGCACAAGAAAAATACTCACATGTACATCACAATCATGTAATATAATACGAGCGCATATAATCATCATCATAATTACATTGTTCTGTTCTTGTGTGGAAGCAATGAGCAACCAAAACCAGAAAATACCAAACTGACAGAAATAGATCGTAAAGGACAAAAATGAAATAAAGAAGGCACCTCTCACATAATCGGTGACATGTACCTACCTCCTCCACATGACTAGGTAGTTTAATATTTATAGTATTCGTATTCTTAATGTATGGATATTATGATGATCTATGATAATGATCGGATAATATGTGTGCATAAAATCCTTTCAGATGAGTTGGAAGTCAGAGAAGGTGTCTGATTGTACAATAGACAAACATCATCAGTAACAAACGATCATCATCATCAAAAAACACCTCGTGTTTTTATGAATGTCTCTAAATGAACCCATCTGCACGACATGCATATATGTACAACGTGAATAAAATGCCAAAATTGTCCCGGCCACGTCACAATAGCGCAATACCATATACTACTATGTACAGCTTAGTTTTTTAATATTATTTTTTAATGTGGTTTTTCTCTCTCGCTTGTTGCTATTTGGTGTAGCCAAGCTGTATTTAAATTCTTATGATGAAGACGATGAATAGGCACGCACCTACCTCGTATGCCTTCGAGAGTAATAATATTGCATGTGTGCTGTTTGTACATTGCACAAATTGTGTGCATACACCATGCACGATGTTAAATGAAAGAATGCTGTTGTGTTACGCCATATTGGTGTGACTGAAAAAAAGTGGAATTTGAAATTTGTAAAAGATGGTCGTTTAGTTGATGGTGCATATAAAGCAGCAGCAACAGCAGAGGACAAAGTACGTGAAATGTGCCTGTAAAGCAATATAGGAGAAAGACCGTTTTTTTGCCTACATGGAAAAACTTCAAAAGTACAAAAGCGATGTTGTTGTCGTCGTCATTGATTATGCATTCTCATGACTTCATATGATAATGACATGATGACTTCTACTACACACAAGCGTTTTTTTTTTGTCCTGACTGCTGCTGGCTTACTGACATTGGTATTTGGTATGCTGAAGAGTGAATCCTAAAAATATGATGGTAAAGTTGCATGCATTTATTATTAATATTATGTGTTGTGGCGTGTGCATTGTGTGTAGTGTGTATATTGTATTTTAATAGAGCAATGCTGAAAATTCCATCGCATAATATAATATTTCATATTTTTACGATGCTGCTGATATGATGATGGTGCTATATGGTGGCGGCAACGTGAGCTGCGAAATTGATCTCGCAATAATATTCCATGAACACAGTCATGCTGATGATTATGGGGATGGCGATGATGTGAATTCATTCCTTTCTGCATCTGTCTGAGAATATCCTTCCTTCCTTATTTTAGTCTTTATGCTATCCTCACTTCCTCTTCCATTAAATAACACAAAAGAATGTCTGGAAAAATAATAAGTCGAAGGAGAGAGATGAATCGTGTGTGGAGTGAAGAATGAATAAAAATAAGCTATACATTCCCGATTCTCCTTACAAATCATATCGTGCGTGTATCATCAGCATCATTCATTCGTCTTTTCTGGTCGCTCTACTATATATACTATATATACTTCCCAGCTTCCTCCATGCTTGTGTTCTTGTGAAGAATTCATGTGGAAAATGGAATGTTTTAGCAAAAAGCTTAGAAGAAAAGGCAACGGAAATGAAACGTGAGCGAGTATGTAAAGTTTTCTTAACGATCCCGCGAAGAGAAGGAAGGAAAACGTCTATAAAATCCTCACTCGTACCGGCACCACTACCATCACC
Organism: Sinella curviseta; assembly: GCA_004115045.4. NCBI lineage: Eukaryota > Metazoa > Arthropoda > Collembola > Entomobryomorpha > Entomobryidae > Sinella > Sinella curviseta. The sequence continues at coordinate 50,411,137 of CM023201.3, read as the reverse complement.
ACAAAATAATTTTTTATTTGAAACTATCGCAATCAAAATTTTGTGTACGCTGAAAGGAAGGGGTGAGCGAGGGCGAGGAGACAAGAGAAATAAGATAGATGATGCTTAGTTGTCCTTTGCTCTCACTGCTGCTCCCTTTTGCCGAGCATGCACTGTAGTATATTATGATGCATGGATGATTTCTCCAATTTTCTCATGTGTGTGTGTGTTTTCAAGTATGTATGTACAGATATAAAGTACTTGAGCTCAGCTTTTATTATTTTCATGACTTTGCTTCCTTCTCGCATCAATCCTGTCGTATGATTGGAAGCGCTATTGCTCTTTCCATTGCCATCGGTATGTGTGTGATGACGGTGGTGGTGATGCAGAGAAAATGTACAAGCTTGAAAATCACCGTCGTCCTCCTTGTCGTATTCTTAGCATCATCAGCAGAAAAAAAGATCCCTCTTCGGTCCCATTCTTTTTACTTTACTTACATTAGATTACTTTGCAATTGGCGAGGAGGAATGAATAATATGGTTTGCCCATCGAATCACTCACATCATCTCAAAGTCACTCAGCTATATATTCCATATCATCACATCATGCAATGAACATGCCGATGTCGATGATGAAGATGGAAAGGAACAAGATACTGATCATCATCATGATATGAACGCTGATATATAGAGGACATGTTATATAACTTTTTCATAATTCCCTTCTCTTCTTCTTCTTGTCTCATGTAAGTAGTAATAGGAATAGGAGGATGAAGAAGAATCTCCTCACTGTCTCTCCGTTTGATAGCAGCTCTCGCTCTCCATTTCTTCTTAAACCAACTTGTACTACTCCATAGCTCGAAGAATCTGCTGATATGGTAGCTCAGCTATACATACAAAAGTTAAAGATAGTGCCGCTGCAAATGTCACGTCAATGTGCAATACAATCATGATTCAATAGTTGACGTGAGTTGAATTCTCAATGACCGGCACACGGTCGCTTCCCAAAAATATGCCGGGTATCTCCTCCATCGCTCCTTTTGAGCATCAACTTGTTCTCTGCCTATTATGCATAGGAAGAGGAATATATATATAAAGCTTGTAGAAACCCCCAGTCCATTCCATCCATCCGACGGATGAACTTTTACCTACAAAAATCCTCCTCCATTACCATTTCTCTTTCCTTTTGAATTTGAGTGTGCACAGCAAAAAGGAACAAGTTTGACGATATAGATAATAACCAGAGAGAAGAATAATAGTGTAGAGAGGAGCAAGGCACGCATGATGATGTTATACGAAAAATTTTACGAAAGTGAAAGATGGACTTCGCTCTTCGAATTACCAAACATTCCGTCGTGCCTACCAACGACACCAACAACATTGCCACTACCACCACCACCACTGCTTCTTCTTCTTCTTCTTGGCTATTACATAAACGAAACGTGTAAAGCCTTCAAAAGTGTAAGTACACAACAGTACAATAAATAAATTCTTCTGCAGTCATGTTGATTCTCTGCTCACACGTCTGACTCTAGTAAGGGGTGATGTGATGACCATGATGATGATGATGATTCCAAAAAAGTTAAGCCAAGCCCCTGCTAAGTTTTTACTAGTTTGACTTCACGACTTTACCATGAAGTGGACGACGACTTAGATATATGTTTATAGCAAAAGAGGATGATGATGATTCACAAAATAAAATACGTATGTTCCTTGCAAGCAGTGTGGTGAATCCTAGAGAGGTACAAGTCCGCACACACATAGCCAGAGAAAGAAAGATAGATAGCAGAGAAGAGAGGACTTTGTGTGTGTGTTTGTTGGACTCTTTAGTAGATTTCATGAAAGCTTGGCATAAAGCACATAACCGAAAATGGGAAAAGTTTAGTAGGGTGCCCATTATAACAAGAAAAAGTACACGAGCTCTTCTCTATATAGCTCCGCTTCTTTTCCTGACTGCTGCGAGAAGCAGCGTTTTATTCCAGACAAGTTAGTTGAAGTAAGAACGTGTGTGTATTTTTTATATATGCCTACCTTCGTATTCACGGGAGGTAGTAGCAAAAAAATAGAGATGCTGCTTTATGTACTTTGATGGCAGTGTGGTTGTTGGTTGTTTGCTTAAATTGCATTTTGCATCTTCCCATCTTTTTTAGTTATAAATAACTTACGTACATGAATGTTATTATTATTATTATCATCATAGTAGTAAGCAAGCAAAGATGCCTCATACATAGTTCATATTTGTGCTATAAGTAAACCTCTGAAAAGTTTGTTCAATCGTCAGTCAGCTTATTCGATATCAGCATTATTACATGACTGAGCAGGATGTGCGCTGTGGATGTGCCTAATAATATGTATGGTATGTTCTGGATGTGCAAGTGTAAATTGTGTGTTGTAGACCACAGAGGAGTGAATCCTTTCTCTTTTGTATTCTACAAGAATCAGCAACGTCATTCCTTCAAGTCATGAAGTCAAGAAAACTAAGAAGAAAATTTGTTGGGAACAAGTTACGTTCTTTTACTTTCCTCCCTTCTACTCTTCTTCCAAAACTCCTCTTTGTAGTTGGTTCAAAATGCCAAAAAATGGTGACCTCTCAGAGTACTCACATATTTTCTGTAAGAACATATCTTTACAATCTGCTCAACTTAGTTACATAATATTATTTTTATTATTATTAGTCTAGCTAAAAATGGAACAAGCCAGTGAAAAGATTATAGTTTTTACATTATGGATGAATGAGTCCACATTGTAAAAAAATATTCGCGCCTCTATCGCCTTGAACATTATGAAAATGTTGGTAGTAGAGGCGGTGGCATGCTTAACAATGAGGAACGGCTATTATTATTACCTCATTCCCTTTCTAACTCAATAATCTGCAAAGTTAGTGGTATATATAAAAAGTCAAAAACAATAAAGCTTATATATTGAAACACACAGGAGCTAGCACAAATCTTTCACTAACTGACAGTCACCTTGGCCGACTGACTTTTTACAGCAGCGGTAGCAAAGTCGAGAGAAGCATGCTAAAACATAACAAAACAGCCAGGCCGCCACTCACTCACAACAGCGGCAGCAATCGACTAATAATAATGTGCCCAAATACCTGTGCTCTCTTTCTCTCTCTCTCTCTACTGACGTAGGTACTCCTTTATTATATAACACGTCAAGTGGAAAGCTGAGAATACAGAGAATGTGAAAATTCCAGTGCAGCAGCAAATAGCAGAGCTGCAGCCTTTCATATCTTGATCACATCTCTGGAAGCTTAACCAACTACGTAAAATACAAAGCTCTACATAATAATCGTAATAACAATATAATTCTACTTGAAGCGTGTTAGATCACCATAGGGCAAGCAAAGTCTGTTCAAGTGGCGAGCAAGCTATAGACTAGCTGCTTGCCAGAGTAAAAAGAAAAAAGAAGGGCAGCCGTTCTCGCCGGTATGGTAGTAGTAGTAGTGGCGCAGAAGCTCACAGGCAATAAGCAGCACTCTATACACGTTGAGTAAAAACTCCAAGTCAAGTGTCGACAACAACGACCAAGACCAAAGCAGTCGTTGAGGAACGAAGAGAAAAGCTCCAAAATGAAGCCAACCAAGCGAAAAGAGAACGGGATTATTAGGTCTCTTTTTCTCTGAGAGAAGGGGAAAAGGAGTAATAATCGTACTGACTGTATCTGATAAGAGACCTGCTGTATTACCGACAGCGAAGGACATTTTACACGAGCTCATATTACGTCCAATGTACTGGTAGGACTTTTGTTGCTCTCTCCAACTCTCGTGCAGCAGTCAGACATGGAGTAAAAGTCCTCTAAATAAAAGTTGCATGATGCCATCAAGTCTACTGCTGGACAGCATGTAAATCGGACACATTTTTATGTACATATATAAAATCTACACTTGATTCATCACCAAATATTACCTTCCAAGGTATTTAGGGATATGAATAAGACTGATTGCCCTTTGGCAGGGAAGTAGTAACCTTCACTTCACGGCTATAACGTATACTTATCCTCACATAAAAAGAATATTGAGTTTGTAGTAATATGATCCTGAAATATATTTTTTTTAAATTATCTACATCATGTGAGTAGTTTTTAATGTACATACCTAGGTACATACACCTTCTGGAGGCCGCCTGGAGTTCCGTAATTTTAAAATATATTTATGCATGTTGTTGTATTTTTACTGTAAACTATATAGTACCTATAAATAATTATATACCTCCGTTGGTGTAATACTTTATAACGGTCGTAAGGGAAAACGCGTGTCACTTGATTACATAGTGCATGCTCGGAGTGGACATGAGATGGAGGGAAATAAAGTCAGCGTGCTGGTGTCACTTCCCACTGTTTGGCAGTCACTACGTTTGTTAGTCTTGATTTGACTTGTCCTTCTAGTAATTTATAAAAATGTAGAGAGATATTGCTCCATCTCTGCTATTATTATTATAGGTATCATGATTTGTTGAAAATGGAACGAGTACCAGCATGAGGGCAGATATAAATATACATTTTTGTCGTCTTCATTCCCATTCCAAATAGAAAAACTTTTCAGTTCCGCATAATTTGACTTTGACCATGCAATGCAACATACATAAAGCATATTATTCATAATACCGTATAGCGAATGCTTATGACGAGCTATATCCACACGAGAAAAAGTATGTCGCTTGCCGGGCCATGCTGTTCTTTTGTTGCTGTTTTTGCTGTCACTGCTTGCCCTGTCGTGTCACTCTTTCTCACGAACCAACCTGCAAACTTGCTCAACTCACACTCCTGCGTAATCATTTCGATTCTTTATGGAATGTATTATTTAATCATTCTCACTAAAAAGTTATTAACACACAAGACTTTCTCATTTTCTCATTCCGCAATGTTGGCATTTTGCATTAATGAACACGATGTTTGTAGTACAATCACAATGAGAAAAAAACTGATGGATGGATGAATTACCACTTTCTCTCCCTGACTATCCGACAGAGTTAATTTTTCCCTAATGAACTTGCTGTTCCGCTATTTAATATTCTAATAAATAAATCTCGTTTCCGGTAGTAGCTGCTGCTGATAATACTGTTGTAGGTCCAAAACTACTTTCTCTGGGAATAGTCAGATTCTCATTCGTAATCATTAAAAGTGGCAGTTGTAGGATTCGAGAAAATGGATGTATGAACTAGTTAGAAAAATAGCGTACGCACACATGCACGCAAGTTTATAAATGTGGTAATGAATCCGCACTTGGAAAACAGTAAACAAACCAGGGCAATTGAACCTTGTCAAATAAAGAGTGGAAGAGGAAAGCAGAGAGAGAGAGAGAGCGATAGTTTGCATGTAGCTGGTAGCGAGGGACAGTGAAAATCTCATGTTTGCTAATACGAGTATTTAATTCGGGTAAAATCCATTTCCCTATCAGTTTTTGCATGCACCTCATACATGTATCTTAAGTGCCGTTGTGTTACTGATATATTGTGAGCGATAAAATATATAGGTACATGGTATTATGTGGATATAAATTCCTCATTAGTGAACTTTCAGAATGAAAAAGCCCACTGGACTAATATACAACGAACAACTCAACTCCAAAATCTACACTTTTGGGTTCTGGTTCACTCACAAGTTCCCTGCTTACAGCTAGTTACCACCACCGGCTCGTGAATGTACACTTTCTTCTTTCAACCTGTCTGCGTTTACCATCAACATGATACTTCTTCACACACAAACCACAACAACCATTTAGATAGTAGAAAGTAGTTTCACAAGTTTTATTGTGTATCTCTCATTCTCCGACCTTAAAAGCACGAAATTCTCTTCCTTCCTTTTCCCTTTTCCCTTCTCCGCGACCCGTTCACTGCTTTTAGACGAAAGTGAATGATATTGCAAGGAAAACAGAAGCAACACTTTGTTATTATTTATAAGCAAATTCATATGTTGATTAGGCAGTAAGTATGACTCGCAGAGCATACTAGTCGGTAGTCTTTTCAGATTTCAGGGTTGTTACAAATCCATCTCCGTCTCATTTCACTTCCGCCATGCTAGGACATCGACGACATCAACATTTTCACAATATTACGCTGTGTGCACGCACAACAGCCTCTCTCTGTACTATTCGCCATCCTAAACATCCAGATCATGAATGTAAATTCGCAGCGTTAGTCTTTTCAACCCGTCTATTATTATACTACTTGCACGTATGCGTGTTCCGTTCTCATCGTCATCATCATAATCATCACCACCACCACCACGCATTTTCCAACGAACCGTGAACAATGTACGATATGAATGTGTAGACAACAGGAAAATGCAAATCCACTTGAGAATGTCCTCTCTCTCTCTCTTTCCTTCCCTCTCACATTCTGATTTCCAGTTTTGCTCATTTCCAGTGAAAATAATCATCATAATATGCATTTTCGTTTGGGGAATTATGATAATAAACTGATAGCAAAGTATAAGAAGACGGTGCTGCACACTCAAGAGTATTTGGTAGCGCGGAGGGGCAGTCCAACGCAATCATTATTACTACTTCTCCAACACAATAGATTACTACGTCATTACTAGATTGCATGCATGCAACGCGACCACTACGACTTGTACCCAAACGCAGTTTCCTCCCATTCTCCTAGTCAGTTCAGTTCAGACTCATTAAGTTTCCCGTTCGCAACAAAACTCTCTGAGTGATGGGATGAAAGATGGAATTATGCGCTAAAAGTCGTCATAATATTAATAAATATGACCCTAGGCAGAGTAGTGGCACCATTCCGTACATATTACTATTCCATGCAAAAACAGCATTATCGTACGTCATCATAATGTAGTATGTAGATATATTTTGAGAAGACGCTATCATCACCATCAAAAACAAAGACCTAGCATATAACAGAATACGATACGATTCCGTGTTTTCCAGCAGCAACCACTACTGCAGTAAATACAACAGGGTCATAGCCCTGTTCTGTCGCAGCAAAACATTGTGTTCCACGCTTGTGTATATCTACTCACCATGCTTTTATCATTCCTGATGAACTACCAAGCGCAGTGTGATTACTGATTACAATGATGATGATGACTATCATGTGTAGTAACAAAAAGGGAATAACAAAGGTAGATTCTTATCACTCACAGTCATCGTCAGGCAAAAATTCACCAAGTACCATTTCCCTATTCATATTCCCCCATGCTATCCGACCTGGTCTAAAATTCACAACAACACAGCAAAAGCTAAACAGCCTCTGTGTCGCTGATAAGCCTTTTCTAGTGGCTTTGCTAGATCGTTTGATTGCTAGCTTATGTGCATCATGTTGTATATATTATTGTTGTTATGTGATGTGTGTTCTATGAAGTTGTGGTAGATTCCTTGCGTTCTTTTAATAGCACATTACTCATGTGTATTGAGTATACCTAATTGTATATACATAATATTTTACATAACTTTATTTATATAACTTTCAGAGGAACAGAATACAATAGAGTTTAATTTTTATCATTCATTCATGATGGATTGAATGTTAAAGTGCATGTGTAACGTGTGAATACGGCAGTAAAAGGCGAGACATTAAGTGTGTGTGTGGTAAAAAGGAAACCTTTTATTAGAGTTCAGGGGCAATAGAGAAGGGTTAGAGAGTTCATAACATTTTTGGATAGTAAGAGTGAAGCAGCTTTTGCTATATCCATCGAACAGCAGTCTGCATAATATCTACATTTTTTCCTCTCGCTCTTTCCCTGTCTTTTATCTGATCGTCTGGAAAAATCCAGTGCATATGTACAGTTTTTCCTCCTTTGCTGAACACATTTTTTTCGACCACAGCGTCATTGTAGCGTATTACATATCTGTCGCATGAATGATCCTGAATCTTGTCAATAAAACAGAAACGATGCGGTGGTGATTTGGTGTGACTGGCCTCTTTCACATAAATGTCTGCAGAGCATAATATAAGCTACAAGGAGACAAGTTGGTAAATAAATGGACAATACTAAGGGATATCTAATATAATGGCTATATGGTGTATATATGCTGGAGTTTAGTGTAAAAATTGTGGTTATTTTATTTTCTGTGTAGAAAATCTCATAACCACACAATCAGTTCTTTCAATCGAGAATAATATGCATGAATGTCCCACGAAAATTAAATGTCCTTTTATTACTACACATTTTTCTGGGTGTATGTTATTCACTGCAATTAATCTCTTTTGTGATGACGATGTAATATTTTATATCAATGCATACAATATGTGAATGGGAAGATGTAGATTCTTTGCAGTAATAAATATTTTTATTTATAGGCCAACAGTATGGTAAATTGAATACGCTCAGAGCATTCCCAACAAACGAAAATATGTTGCAAGTTTGGTTCTCTGACACACACACACAGGTGCCTGGTAAAAAATGAATCACTTTCCAACACAACCTTTGTAATCTTCCCTAATGCTCAGAAATTGGATTATACACTGGTGCATTTTTCTGCTGCAGTGCTTACGTATTCTTCCCTCGCATCCTTATTATCCAAAAATGGGATACGACTACAAGAAGTTTACTTTTACTAAATCGCGTGGGAAAAGACTTTTTTCAGCTTTGTACCGCTACCATCTATGACTCAAAAAGAACCTTGAAATAAATTTCCTTTCATTGTATGCATCATACTTTTTATATCTGGCACACAAAAAATCACTACAATGCACTTTGGGATTAAAAATGATGAAGGGGAAAATATGCTGTAACGTTGCGTTGTACAAAAAAGAAAGGGGTCAGGTGTCATCGTAAGGTGCATCGCTGCTTTTTTGTGACCGTAAAGCTTAAGCTCAACTATGATTCTACTTCCCCTACCATTATCATCACAGAACCGTTGTGCCTTTTTGTTCCCTCTCAAATATGATCATGTTCTTTACGCACAAAACATATGGTGACCCACTTGTTGAAGAACTGGAAGTCATTCCTTTTCACATATGCGTATGGCGTATATATTTTTTAACCATCAGAAACAGGTACAAATAATATTCTATGAAAAAATGCGTCAACAACAAAAAAATACGATTTTTCCTGACACTTTTTTGTTGGTTTGATGTTACTATTATTCTTACATTTTTACTCGTAATAACATGAACAATGAGCCTTATTATTAAGGGATAATGACATATTATAATGGTTACAGGAAGGAACAGGTTAAAAGTGCAATAATAATAATGACAATATAGTGTCCTTTGGTTTATTAACCAAAGAAACTCAGAGTTTATTGACAAAAATGCCATTAAGATAGGAGTATGTAGCACAATTTATCATTTTTATTTTTAGGGTTAAGGTAATTATGCTGTATGTGTGTATGCAATATTATACAAACGTGCAACTAAATATAATGCAGTCGTAATGTAAGTTTTATGTCTAATAAATATTAATCCTTCTATGGATTTATAGGTATTAATTTATACACAAGTGCGTAGAAGTTACATTATTGTTAAATTTGATTAATTTCCCTCTCTCTTCTCTTTGTGACTAGATATATTGTAACTTTCTGTAGGACTCGATTGTGCCTGCGGTAATTTGTTGACCTTCAGTATCTTCGCCGTATTATCAGTTGCGGTATGTCGTATATAATTCACTCTTTTCTGCTACATCACAGCAATCTTAATATATCTTTATAAGTCTTCATAAATTTTGTTGTTAATTTCTTCGCGTAAGGATGCAATTAAATGCTGACGTACACGACCGTAAAGTAGAATAGGTATAGATAGTAGGTATGAATGGCGAACGCTTTTACTTTATCGACGTATATGTATCTTTGCTCCATGACACAGATCGATGAAAGTTGTTTGATCGGCCTACACAAATACTTATTGCCACAAATAATTTGAGATAACCTCACATTTCCAGTCAATGAATGAACTCAATATCCCATGTATCTCATTTCAATTTTCTGTTCGGTTTAATCAAACAAATTCTTTCAATGTATTTACACTTGCGTACGCATCAATAAACTAATTTAGCTCTCTTCCTTTCATTTCCAGCCTCCTCATAGATTATCTTTGTAGTAAAAGTATCTGTGATTGTATTACATAAAATGGATGAAATCGAACATGAAATGAATGACTGATCCTCAAAATCCTGTCTGTAACATAAAATTAACTTTTTCGACTTGACTAATGTCCACAACTCCACAGTGTCGACAATTTACACAACCCTCCCATCCTTGTTGACACACACGGAGTGAAGGAAAACACAGGAAAGTAAAGTGTGTTTATTCCGAGCGATTGCAAAGAGGAAATTATGGTGATGACAATAATGATCATGTGGATCGGACGGACGAGCTACCACCAACGGGCAAATATATTTTCTTTTCACATTGATTACTGCGATACATCAAGAATGCAATTCCCATCATAATAACAATAATCATGATGATCTATCACGAATTGCCACCTCCACCACCGCCATCAACTGGTGGTATGGTGGTGGGGAATGAAAGAGGAGGTAATAGTAAATGATTTCTAGTCAAGTAATGGAAGAAAGGAAGCGGAGGGATGGAAAATAGAAATTGAAGCAGGCAGAAAAACTTATGCTATTTCTCATCCACAATCTACGATGACATGACCATTATGAAGATGTGCCACCACGACCATTACCACCACCCTAGCCCTCCTAACTTACTTGGTATAAATAAATAGTAAGCAGTAGTAAACTTTTCATACTTTTATCATCTACTTATGCGAGAAGTTGCCACCACTGAGAAGGGCATACTTTACTTTGTTGTTGTTGATAATAATATACGGTTTCTACATTATGTTTTGCCATTTCATTTATAAGCTCGTAATAGCCAGTCAGCAGCACAAAAAGTAATATCCTCAATGAAAGTATCCCGTTGAGTTTAATAACACTGTTGCTTTCTACGAGTACACATTTATATTATATTTACGGTGCTGCTAAACACTGTGCCCGCGAGTAGCTGTATTTTTATTAACTATGTATGCACACAATGAAGATGTTTCATTTCATAAAAATGAGCAACAAGAAGATAGTAGAGGAGGCTTTGGCTATCTGCTTATATGTATGTATATATAGTTGCCTGACTGGGCACGGCAAGTGCAATATCCGGGAAATACATCGCTGAAACGAGCTTCATCAACAAAAGCTCAAGCAAAAGGCAAGTGTATACATTTTATCATTGACACTGATTGTGCGAGTATGTGTAGACGAAAGTAAAATACGAGTCGTGGTGGTGGTGGTAATAAATGGATAAATGTTTTCTGCTTGAGGCCCTCTCTTCACGCTGTGTGTCAGTTGTGATATAGGATGTGTGGACGATGATGATGAGGATGATGATAGTTCATATGACTCGCCTGGATGGATGGATAATGGTAATCATTATAATATGTGAGAGTATTGATGATGAAGAGCATCATGCAGCATACTTACAGAGAGAACTTTTCAGCGAACACGAGGGTTGACTCTGAGGTTCACCCTTCTTGTCGTAAGAGCCATTAAAACGGAAGTGGTGATTGCCACAGTGCATTTTGTCATGTCATTTCTGAAAATATGCCGTCATCGTTTATAAACAAGGAGAGTAGATACTCCTGTTATCATTGTCATATGGTTAGCATGATGACGATAATGATGCGAAGGATGCAACAAATACATAAAATCATCATTATTAACACGGAACGCTTTCCTCAAAACACACTGTAGCGAACGCACTTACTTGTTCATTGAAAACAAGTTTGCATGTATTTACATTTATCATTCATGCAACCACACCACCGAAACCAAAGTAAGGAACAATGATTCCAAATCCGGGAAAAAAGCGAATAAAACTAAATCATTTTTTAAACAATTCCGTCATCCGTTTAAACAGCTCCAGTTAAAGCGGACAATAGGACAATACGATAAAAAGAATATTTTTTTGGAGTTGTCGTTGTCACTCAACCATGTTAGTGGGCCTCCCTTCATTTTTCATTACCTTTCAAAGTTTCAGCAAACAAAATGCTGCTTTGCGGTTTTGTGGTTACATATTATCCGCTTGCCATTTAGCATCAATGTTGGGCAATGCAGTTATAAAACATTTCCAGCATTGTTGCCCATTTCTTCTCCTCGTAGTCATATACCTCAAATAAGTTTTCCAATAGAATTTAAAATCATAAAGTCACATCGCGAAGTTGGACAGAATTAATTCAATCATACTAGTCCATGTATCAATCAAAAAGCTTAGTGTTCTCAGTAGTCTCTCGCACTGTGCAAATAAATAAAGTTGCAATTGATTTGGTAATTTATTATATCGACAAATGTGACGGAAAAATACAACTAGGGCTTCCCCTTCTGCATTATGCTTACTGTAAAATTCAAACCTTATATGGCATGTCTATTTGTTTTAATATGCATACATCTTATTTATTTTTAACCAGTTTTTATATATTTTCTTACATTTTTGGTCTAAACATGAACTTTTATAAATACGATATACCAAACATAAAGACTATGAATTACGTATAATTTGTCCAAAATCTAATACCTATTATGGCGCCATAGCGCACAGTGGAATAGACAAACGAACCAGAAAGCCGTATTTTCCTTTTTTTCTCCCAACCCCGTAAGTTTATACATGCATACATATTACATCCACCAAGAAACACAAAAAAGGCACTTGAATTTAGAAATAAAAAGGCCATAAACTTTATCAAAAACACGCCTTCCCACTTTTTAAAGTCATAGTACTACAATATATGTAGCTGCTACTTTCGGCAGAGTGGTGCATACTTGTAGAATGGTACTTTGTACTCGGAATTCCGATATCATTTTGTACTCTCCTACTCAACTGCTATCGTTTGCTATATGGTGCTTAGGCTTAAATAATAAAAAATGTAAAGCTATCTTATTGTGTTTAAAAGCAATAACAGTAATAAATATGAACTTTTTACATTATAGTACGGGAAAGAGGGAGAGGGAGGAAAGTTCAAGAGCATTTTCCGCAATACTTTTCTCTCGTGAGCAAAGTGTGTGTTTGCTGTGTTGCTGCTGCTGCAGTTCATACCGGCAAGACAACGTTTGCTTACATTATTGTATTCCCTGTTTTGTCCAAAAATCAAACAAACTTGCTGCTTGCATGCACACACTTCAACTGGAAAGCGACGATGCTACCATAAACCTGTGAGAAATAGTCTATTCGCAATACAAGTTTTCTACAACTATTACCGTTATGTACTGCTAACGTATGTATATAAGAGACGTGAACTCGCATTACTTGTTCTTCTCTTCCTCGTCATGGTCAAAAAACTTTGTATGCATTTTCGATTAGTAAATGGGAATAGTTGGGCAATAAGAAAAGACAATCCATGCATTCTAAATCAGAGAATGGCAATGTTATGTTGTCGGGAACAAGGATATGACGCCATTAAGCTGAGCAGAAGTGTGTAGTGCGGTAATAATGCTTGATAGGAACGAAGATGAAATGACTGTTGGGACTTGGGACGAAACTAACTGCTTGAGACATTTTACTATCACGATCAACATACTGGAGTCGTCAGCACGAGTGGAGGAGTGATGGCAGTATCAGTCGGGTAGTCAGCAAACCGGTATAAGTGTACAATGATCATGTATGCAATGCCAAGTGCCAGGTCATTTTTATATCCTTTCAACAAACTGTAACAGATGAAAATAGAAGTTGTATAATGGTATACAAGTTTATGCACTTATTACAACTGCCAACAACACATGGATAATCAGAATAACAAATTTTTTTTTTAGATTTTACAGAATTGTGCTTGTTGATTTTGGCTTTGCAACAATAATCAAATCCATTGAAAAAGAGTAGAAAGTAAAAACACAGTGGCATGTCACGACAAAAAGTTTAAGAAAAGGAAAATGACATCATCTTATGCAATCTCATGGAACAAGAGCAGTTTAGTTTCTTGTTGATGGAAGTAGCTGCGGTGGTGGTTGTGAATTGTGAAGTCTAATAAAACCTGCGTTGTATGAATGAAACAACAAAAGAGAGAGAGAGAGAGTAAACATTAGAGAAAATGTTACAACGACTATCTTGACTACTAAAAGTGCCCCTAAAAAGGCTGAGTGTACAACGGCTGTACATTCTTAAGACATTTCATCATCATATTATAACGTTGCTTAAAGCTCCTTTACGTTTTTGTCATATAGCGTCGTGTTCTGCAGAGCCTATATAATATGCAGTAGTTTGCCATGATAGCACTTAAAGATTGCATGAAACACGCTGCTGTTATTCAGAGTGAGTAGGTTTTATTTCTCCACAGGACAAAACCTAAAAGAAGACTTGCTCTACAATTTTTACATGATGAAAGATGAAAAGCACAATTTTACATTTTCTGTTTGCTTGCCTTACTCTTGCTTTTTCGACATATCACCACCACCACCGCATCACTCCTACTACTATCGCACATATTAGCTAAGCACGATTTTGTTTGTTTTCGTTGGTGTTACTGACAATTTTAGAAGGAAATTTGGGATGACCGTACATTACGACTTGTTTAAATTTTTCTTTCCTTAATTTGGAGTACTGTTCTCTCTCACTCTCCAAAAATGGAGGAGCGTGCATGAATACGTAGTGTGTTTGGGAGAGTGTGTCATATCCCACAAATTGTTTCTTGAAACCTGACTCGAGTTTTATGTTTCGAGGCAAAATGTTATAATATGCACACACACAGTGACTTCATATCGCTAATGACAGTCATGACCATACCACGATGAAGTTGACTTGGCCATGATAATGAGCATGCTCGTACTAGTGCAAGGCACTGCATTCGCTGAAACGCGATGCGATCATCTCTCCAAACAACTATGACATAAAAATCCAGAATGAGAGAACTAGGACTCTGCAAGAAACCAAAACACCAAGTCTTTGCAGAAAAAACTTGAATTTTCCAGCCGAATTATGTTAACACGTTTTTTACTAGGTTTGGAAAGATTATTATGTTTATCTTCTCGTTCCTCATTGTGCAACCAACCGTGGGATATGCACACTTTTCAGATACCAGTCCGGTCGACATTCAGCGTGTAGCAAAATATTGATAAGATATTTAAACAATCGCATTATCACACTGCAAGTATCTTACGTTAGTCAGCAAAATACGATTGTATGTTACAAATGTCATTTGTTAATGTTGTTAAGTTGTTACTATAAGCTTTCATCACAAAAACAGTCAAACACTTCATACAACGTTCATTATCGTTATCATCGTCCTATGGACATTATTGTCCATGGTCCACTCGATCCGCGATTACAAAGCAAATCTGTTTTTTGCACATTTATGCAGTGATTGTCAATATGCAAATTACAAAATATACACAATGGAACTTTTTTTTATGGATCGTGTCTCTAACGATGTCTTTCTTCAAATTCATGAATGTGTCATAAAGATCCTCAACATCCATTAAAGATGACAGAGGAAAGGCCATCATCATTATCAATGTCGTCATCAACAAAATGAACCAAAAAATGAAGCCGGGCAGAAAATTCCATTCTATAAACTCCATTCAGAGATTACGGATATTATATGTTTACTTGCACAAGATTGCTACTTTTTAGCAAATGACTAGTACGGTTTATCATACATCCTCCAGCACCAAGATAAGGAAAGGGAAAAAAGGAAGTTCCTTTTCCATTCTGTTTAGTGATATATGATCATTGCTGGAGACACCATGTTTGCGACATACTAAATAGCAAACGAAGTCTGTCTAGTTTATTTCTTCTCCTACTTCTTTTTTTGCAAAATATACTGACTCCTACACAATCTAATGTTCTGTAAACCTTCTTTCCTGCTAAAAGAATGCTCGAATATAAAAATGGGGGAAAGGATAAAAAATGTATTTCCTGCTCTAGATTGAATAACAAGTTCCATAAAACGATGATGATCATGATGACAAGGGAATATTTTGTATCGTATATTTTTTATTTGTATGCTACAAAAACGGGGAAAGAGGATTTCCACCAAAATGCGTCTGGGTTGTATGTGAAGAATTTCTAGTTCAGCCTACTCATCCATTCTTTCCTCAAGTCTCGCTTAAAGTGCTTTTCCTTCGTTTCCAGTAGATTCTGTTCCGTTCGCCCACAGTACGCTTCCAGTCATACTGCTCCTTTTTCATTGTAAGTCTTTCGTATTGTTGGTCTAAATCCATAATGAAGATGCATGAGAAAGTCATAAAAATTGGGTAAGCACGGATGATTAATATTTAAGACAGCATCGTTCATGGAAGATAAATAACTATAATTCTTTCCAGCTAGCTAGCTTAGTTTTGCATTTGTACTTTGGACTAGTACGTTAACAGACTATATTTCATGTCATACACCAAAACGTCGTGCCACTGTGGCCCAAATTCTACTCAAATGACTACTTTTAATTTCAATGAAATTATTATTTTTGTTTAAAAAATTGTGGACCACACGATCTAGCATCTTTTCGTATTGGTCTTAATACGAAACTAAGCATCACCGACTCAAAATTATAGAACTCCTCTTCTGCAACGTACATTCCGTTTCACTACCTAACTACATAAGATTATGAATTGTTTGAATGGTATCTATTCTCTTTGCAGACATGCATTAATTTTATGGTGATAATTTTTAGAGAATTCATTTTCGTTGTTTTTACTCACAGTAGATAGTAAAAGAGGAACTACCTCGTCGCCTATCTTGTGGGAAATATGAAACATTTCATATCACAATTACAATTTTTACTGGCTCGAATGCTTATGGGGATTATGATAGTAAATAAGACAACCATTATTTTAACGATGAATGTTTTTGCCAGAAGAGATAACCTAATGTGCAGTTTACAGTCGAATGGAATGTGGAAGCATCTCAAATGTGCCTTCTTCCTTTTTCATTGATGATCATGACGATGTGAGCTTTGATCATATTATTATTATTATCTTGTTATCCAGCTATTATACAAGCAAACTAAACCATGAACATAATATTATCAAGTGTGTCTTCGTGTATTTCAGTCTTTTACTCATCACAATGAATGACTATACATGTAATAATGGTTTGTTCTGTGTATGGGTATACTAGGTATACACATATAACATTTGGAATAATGATGAACTGGACCTATTTGTTTTTTACACCAGCTTGTTTTCAACTTGTTTCCATTTAATGCTTACACAGTCATGGTACGTTATTGCTTGCAAGTTTTAAATGTGGCTACATCAAATCGAATATATGACCACATAAAAAATCCCGAGTGAAATATTTGGAGGACTCATGATGATGATGTTGCTCATAAGAAACATGAAGATATTTTGTGTAACGACCCGAATCTTCTGTTACAAACAGTCAGTGCGAGGGAGGGAGAGACATCATTAACTTGAGAAAGGAAGAGAGAGGAACAATATTGCAGTGTAAACGTACATTTTTTTCTCCAAAATGTTGTGTGTACTGCAAACTTTTATGGTGAAAAACAATATCATATGCATAATAAAATAATGCGAAACCAAGATACAAAGTTTTCCTTTTTCATTTTGTATCTCTGCCTTGTGTGCAACACAGCCTTCTCTGTGAGACAACAGACAAAACAAACATTCTCAGAAGGAAGTCTCGTCTTACTTATGGAGGCATCACAGTTTAAGTATTCATATAAGCCAGCATGATCATCATCATGGCACTATTATTTATTTTATATTTCAGCAAACTTTTATTTTTTTCTGAATGGAGAATGGGCATGCATGATAGCGAAAAACATTACCATTAAAGTAATTTGTGCTAAAGGAACACCCAAATGAAACACCAACTGCTGGGATTAAACTGTATGAGATCGAAAGATCAAGCCAGTTAAGTTACAAGTTAGAAAATGATGTGATGCTTGCATCATCGTCAGCAACAAGAACAACAACAGAACAGCAGCAAAGCAATATCGTCATCATAATCATGATGGCATCATGCTCTTGGTTGTGTCGTGTGTCCCTAGATGAACATAATCATGTTGGTTAGTTAATGCAGCTGCTGGCAGACAGACAAAAGAAAAGGCATCAGCATCAGACTTATTTTGCATATCTTCTCGCTAGTACAACGATGATGTTGTGGTGGAATATTGTTAACAAGAGAGTTCACTATTATAATCCCCGGTAATGCCACATGGTTTAAAACTTGAAGACCAAGGGGAATATGTATTGGTGCGCTGTGTGCACACGCTGTATACACTCTTAATAATGGGCAAAGACAGATAAGTACCCAAAAACCAAACTTTTAACTGGAAGCGAGACGAGAACTTTTTTAAAGAGAGAATCGAGAGAAGGAAAGTGGGAAAATTTAGAGCCAAGGAATATGTTTGTATCACACAGACAATCCCAATGAAACTTTGCGGTGTAATAACCACAAAACTCGGATGATGTTGGTGATGAAGACGGGGACGATGATCATGATGGTTTGGTACGCTATATAGTTGGTGTCTAGTCGTGTGGTTTGCAATGTTGCAAAGGGACCAAGAAAATTAAGGCCCTCTGCCTGCCTCCTCTTAAATTCTCTCGCGTAACCTTTAAAAATGTAGTGGAAAGAAGTTGCACAAGTTTTCACACAACGTAAGCATGCATAATAATGTATGTA
The DNA here is from genome assembly GCA_004115045.4 of Sinella curviseta. Taxonomy (NCBI): domain Eukaryota; kingdom Metazoa; phylum Arthropoda; class Collembola; order Entomobryomorpha; family Entomobryidae; genus Sinella; species Sinella curviseta. The sequence goes on along the minus strand of CM023201.3, from coordinate 50,392,621 downwards.
CCTAATATTGTAGTAATGTAATATCGAATGTAGTTATATACATAACTCTACCAACTACGACGAGGCGGATCTATTTTTACATGCCAAAGTATTATTATTATATTGCTCCGTCTGAAATTACTCAAGAGGCACAAGACAATGTTATAAGGATTTAAAAGATGGAAGATAACTAGGCAAGAAGAAGAAGACGAAAAAGAAGCAAAAAAATCTACGACGAAGAACAATCTGTCGAGAATGAGTAGACAAGAAAAAAGAAAGAAAAGTCTGCTCATTGTATTCTTATTTCGGAGGTAGAACATGTAATAATAAGCTTCTTTCCCTTTGGTTTGCTTGTTAGCTGGTAGCAAACAAGTATGTAGTAGGTCCTGCTGCTTTTTCGTTTTTTAATGTTACCCTTTAGCATTACTTGGGAATTGAACCAGGAGCAGTACAGCAGGAAGAAGAAGATTCAAGTTATAGAGAAAGAGTATTTTAATATAATGCTTCTCCAAGGACCACATAAGATTTAGAAGAAGACCAAAAGCAATGTAGTAGGTAGGCCGTCCGCGAATGTTTGTCTGTGTAGATGGATAGAAAGTTTAAAGAGGAGTCTATTCACTTCTCTCGTCAGTTGCTTCCAGGCAGCTCAAAAGGCTTACATTACATTACACACAATTCATTTCGTACTATCAAGCAGCAAACTACCACAGAAAGGAAAACAGAAGAAAGATATCGTTATAATATTTAAAAAAGATAAAACTGGATATCATATAGCTAACCAACAACATCATCATCATAATAATAATCATCATCGCTATCATAGCTTGAGCCCGGGGAGACGTGAAGGCATGCAAAAGTTATGTTTGTGCATTTATATTATTACTTATTACTATTATATGTGTCCTTAGTATGTATATTTAATATAAAGCAGCATTATTAATGCTACATGTTCTGTACTTTCTTCCATTATAATATACAATATAATATGGGCTTATAAACGCACAACAAATATATAAACATGTGATATTTTATATTTAGGCACGTACGCAAAGTGCATAATATATAGGGAAAGAGAATCTGAGGCACTACTATCTCTTATTTGCTGTCTCCTGTTCCCCTGCCGGTTTTGTCGGATGTTAAGTACTTTGTTCAACATTCGCATAACATTATACATTGAAATAAGGTTCCATGAAAGGTTCGTTCACTCACAAATATTCTTGTCATGGAGGAAGTATATTCCTATTATCTAACGCATTACAATATAAAGTTCAATATAAGACAAGTAGTTTTACCATATTATACCTCAAAATACTTCCACATCTGTAAAGACAAGAAGAGTAAAGTATATTGCTTAGGTATATGGGTTGCGAAACGACGACTGCACGACAAAGCACATAATATGGCTTCTGACTGAGTGACACTGGAGGATTCATGAGAGTTGAAAGTTGATAGAACGGAACATTATTTTAACACTGACAAATAGTACCAACAAATTTTACTCCTCTATTCGACTGTCCATGTCCTTTATCTTTCTTCAGAAGAGTGGAGTGTATTGGTTTGGTATACACACATGACACTTTATACTCTGTACGCAAATATATTGCATTGCTTTCCTCTGTACAATTTATTCAAAACGTGAATTTCTCTGACGTACATATGCTTGATATCTTAGCTGAGGTTATATCCGCATATACCCTGGTTTTGATTCATAACGGTGGATGCATGTTTAACAAATATCTATTGTTGCTAGTGGCGGAAAACAAAAGGAAGCTCATGCAGTAATTGTCCAATAGATCGATTCTCCAGTAGCTGGTAACGCATTCTGTAGTTCCTTCGCGATTCGATAAGCAGACACGAGTCTTTGGTGAATTTGAGGCATTTACATATTGTAACAGGTATAAAATGGTATATGATTGAGTATGGAGCTCTTTATTACACATTGCAGTGGTTACTAGAGATGCTCCATCTCAAATCTCAACTATACTTGTTATGTGATGAGAAATTGTATTTTGTGCAATCTCGGGTCCTGTGAGACATTCAAACGTAATCATAACAGCTGCATTGCACAACACATAGGAAAACAACAACGAAACAAGCAAAATACATCATCTGCCTATTGACTATCATGATATCATCTCTGTTCACGACGATGATCAACTGAAAATGAAAACATGTAGGAAACAAGAAACAACCACCACCATCGCCGTACTCACAACGGGAACATAACCGAATAAAAAACCACAACCACCGTATTATCACAGGTTCGTAGACAGATAGAAATGTGAAAGCTTTCATTCATCCATGCTCATTCTAGACCCATACTCGTGGATTCCCTGTGTGAAAATGGAAAGGACGATATTATTATTACGAGCTACAACAGCAGGAAGGAAACAGGAACAGACTGAGAACAATATTTATTTATGCATAAACGAATCTCTCTCTCCCTCTCTCTCTCGTTGAAAATAAATCTGAATCTGTTCAAGAGAAAGAGAGAAGTGAGTTGTTTTGAGCAGACATCAGGGAATAGCATAATGGTAGCAATAATATAGGCTGTAGTACATCGATAGGGATGTCGATGATGTGCCTATATGTAAGGATGTATATTGCAAAACACAGCATTAACAAACCGTGACTATACTTAACTACTCAAACGAATATATGATACCGACAGTTAAGTTACACGCATACCACAAAACAAAGTAAAAAATTATACGTGTGTGTGCTACTTGGCTGACAGTGAATTTTATCAGATAAAGTTACGTGTTTGTTATTGTGGTAGGCAAGCAAGTCATGATTCCGGATATTACAACTTGAACGCTGTAGTGCAGCGCAGTTTAGTTGGAAGGGAAATAAGAACGGAAGAGAAATGAGATTTATTTACATAGACAGAGAAATTCCGTATGTGCAGGGAAATCTCTAAAAATGTGAGGATACCAGCAGCAGCAACATCCCTATTAACTGAAGCATCGCAATCGCCTCTTTAGTAAATGGAAACTTTTTTATTCTGTTTAAGTAAAAACAGCAAACGGGATGTTGCATGAATAGAGCTAGTGAGTGGTTGGTTGGAAGGATGAATACCTATGATGATGATCATGTCATGATCACGAGCACGGTAAAGTGAGACTACTAGGAAGGAAAATGGGTATACACAGATTGTTTCATTGAACTGCATGGCATGTGGTTTTTTGGCACGGTCAGGAATCAACCAGGATGATGGGTATAGTACACACACAGAGAAAAAGAGAGAAAAAACACCGGCTGAGTCCACTCCGGCAGCAGTTGACTAGATATAGCTTTTCATGCCTGTTGGCGATACATACTGCGGTTTTCATATGAAACTTGAATGGACATGCCTATTATACTTGGATAGTTCGGGACCACTCATTGTCAATCAATGCACTTTCATGCAAAGCAACAACATGAATGGTTTTTGTTAGGAAGATATAAAAGCATCACATAGAGTTTTGCGATCGCTTTAAATTGAAAAAAAAATCATTCATATAGCCGAACAACTGCGAGCAAAAAATAAAAGTGAATTTGCAATTTTAAAAAGTAATTATACTTCCTTCTTTTATTTCTAGCCATGTACAATGAAGGAAAAACACACGAGTCGAGTGTTGTCTCACACATAAGCACCCAATCATAAAAGCGAATGTTTGTGTTCCAACATAAAGTTTAAAAAAAAGTTTAACAAGACAATACTGCACCCTGCATTAAAATATACTCTGTAGTCGTTATCTTGCGCCCCTACAGTGCACTGCAACATACGCTTTTGATCGGAAGGGAAAAATAATAATTGTATTGTGACTTGCAAGGAAAAAAAGATAAAAAAGCTTTTAAGTATTATCCTCATGTTCGCAAGTAGTTGGCAATGTCATTGTAGACGAACACACTATATACATCGTTGCGTTGCGTAGAAAAACCTAGACTTTGCGCCTGCTTCAAACATCATCATCATGACATTACAAGAATGTAGTATGGAGTGTGTGAGTGCACTGACAATGAGAGAGTGCCTCTGGCGATAATAAAAAAGAAGCATTTGCTTTGACGATGATAATAGGAATGACCAACGTAGTTTGTAGTATCGACGTGAGTAAACCAACATCTTTTGCACTCACAAGAAGACCTAGCATCTCATCCCGTCACTTTTCCTTTCAAGTAGTTTAAATCCATGTATAGCACGTATAAATAATATTAGGAGTTGTACATACATGTAATAAACTGCATCCATTACTCAATGTAACTTGAAGCAAGATAACAAAAAATAGGGGAGACGTTTTTAAAATTGCACTCCTGCCTCAGGAACTAATCTCCCTGAAATTTTTATGATGTGTGTGTACTGTACTCTGTGTTGAACATGATATTTTTTTATGTTCTGAACGTTGACGCTTCACGACAATTTGACTACATTGGTCATAAATAATACATCGAATGCTGTAGCGATTATGTTTTGATGACACAGACAATTGTATAAAAATAATATACTTTAATTGTACAAACGAGAAGGTTTCTACATTATTAATGACCAAAAGAATCGTTGTTTCAAAAAAATTGGGCAGAAGTGTATAGGTATGCGTTTCATTTGTATACATAACAAATATTAACAATCTGTACTTGCAACCTGGAGAAAGATGCCGAAAACCGAAAACATTCCCAATCGTTATTGCGCTATAATGTCATGCCACAAATGACTGAGGATTCAATCAAATTTTGTGTTTACATAAATAGGTAGGTATGTAAATAGTATCAAACGTTATTGAACGCTCATGTGGTGATTGTTATCATTATCATAACAATAAAAAAGACATAATCTAAGCCAAATCTATTTGGCATGACTTGGTTTACTTGCAAATTGTAATTTTTTATTTACTTCGTCCTGATACACGTTACGAGCATAATGCTATATTTCCATTAATAATGAACCAGCTGGGAGCATGTAATTTCACCTCTGGTGAATCACAATCTCAGCCGGAATCTTGTCTCAAAGCAAAAAAAAAGTTTACTGCTTACATAATCGAATGTCTGGCGAAAAGAGAAAACCTTGTGCGTGTTGCATATTTCTCATTAAAAAACTTTTCTGATCTACACATAAAGACGCACATACATACACTTCTTTGCAAATTGTGATTTATTGTAATTACTTGGAATGGGATATACAACTGTGGCAGTGGGTTGGTCTAATATTCTGCCACTCTTATTTTGACTAGGACCACAGTAAACATTGAGTAATAACAGTAATGAGCAGCGGACGACTTTCTCAGAGGGAAGAAGCAATTTAACTTTAATAGGATGCAGATGCATCTAGTCAGTCATCTAGTCGCGCAATATGGCTCACAGCAGCAGTAGCAGCAGAAAGACATCATCATCTGCAAAACAGCATTCTTTCAGATTTAGATGCAATTCATAAAAAAGCCCCCTCCTCTCCTTGCCTCATTATTATGCAATTCACTTTTTTAGCGATACAGATAAACAACACCAACTGGCCCAATACTACACATTAGCCGTTTCGTGTTACATTCAACCCCAAAAAAAGTATAGGACGGGCGGATGTGAAAGAGTCGATAATTACATCTTATGTAGAAACAAAAGGAGCAAAAAAAGTGATTGGAAATTTTCAGCATCCTTTTGTTTTTGCTTCCTACCTCACACAAGAACTTCTTAGGAGAGCGTTTGTTGTCGGTAATGCATTTTTTATGATTGTGTTTACAATCTTCTCTAGTAAACGTTGCCCTCCTATTTTATCTGCGCGAATCTAGCCAACTCATGGTTAGATAGAAAAATTAGGTAGATGGTAATCTTGTTCGTAGTAGTGAGTATGGTTTGACTGTATTATTTATACCTAGCACTTTCGCTTCTTTTACATAATTCGCAAGAATAACAGTATTGGGCAGACTTTTCATATTTATCCTGCAGAAAATCTTTAAATAAGCCGTTTTGCGTCGTTAGAAGTTAGAAGGGGAAAAAGAAGAGGATAGCAATAACTGATTGTATACTCTAAAGCTATATGGTTTGTATATTACCTCATCAAAAATATTAGCTTGTTCGACTACACGTGTAGTACATGTATATAAGCCAACATCATGTGTAATAAGTAATTATAGTAATAAGCTTTTGTGCAGCGTTTTTGTGGCGAAAACTGCAGTAAATCAGCCCGTCGTGAGGCATACTATATAACAATAGGTAAAAAACGACGATGCAGAAATACCACTATAACCAGCCGAACGATTGCATGATTCCCAATTCCCAACCAAGTTTACTCTGTATGCAGTTGTTTGTGCGGTGTGGGAACCAAAGCAGCTTACAAGAGTTGAAAGGATATCAACGTGCAAATAAAACCGAACTGGTATTAAAATGCCAAGGATTTTATGCATGCAAACTTTATTATAGTTCTGAGGTTGTATGGATATAAGGCAGAGACAGATGTATGCATCTTTTTCGTGTGAGAAGAATTTGCCTATTATGAGGTATATATCTATGTATGCAAAAACCTGCCATGTATTTAGTTGACTGTGTGGTGACCCATCGATCTAGCACCACCACAAAACACAATTTTTTTAAAAGAAAGAAGTGGGATAAAGATGATGATGAATGATTATATAGTTTTGAAGGAACATTGAAATCCTCACGATTCCGATAATATGGCATAACGTACTTAAGAGTTGATGTATCCTTTGTGTTTCAAATTATTACGTTATGCAAGTTGGAATTACAATATTTACATCTACTCCTAATAATTCGTTTGATCTCCTGTCCCAGATTCTTTTACGTGCATTCGCACAAAAATAATAATAACAAAGCTTAATATCTCAATTCAATTCCACATGCATCACGAAAAGTTAAAAAACTTGGCTGATTTAATTCGCTTGCTGCTGTTGTTGCTGAAAAGTGCAATGTCGTGTCGCTGTGTTGTACGAAGTGATTATTGTTATTGTTGGCTGGTACATACATACCGACCGACAACATCAACCAGCACGTCATGATTATTGCGTAGGCTGAAAACAATAGGCAATATATAGGGATTGGACTGCGTGTGTGTGTTGTATTGCATTGTATCGGCGGGAGCGTGTATGTGTGGAGGTTAAAGAAACAATTGCAATTATAAAAGCCGTGCCGAAAATTCGCAAATGAACCATTTCCACAATGAAAACAATTCATTTTTCATTTTGAAGAAAACAAAACCACGGAAATTCTCTTTTCAGATTCATCACGAAAGAAGGAGAATGAGAGGTTGTCTATAAACCTCAGAGCCGAAGCTAAAGGAATTCTCATTTGGATTTGATTATCATTATTTTACTTCTTTCTTGTCTCTTGATTACAAACTTTGATAAAATTAGCAATTATCTTTCCTCTTAAGGGTTTGCTCTGATGAATGCCATGTGAATCATGTGAACAAAAAATGATTGTACTGTCTTTATGCACAGTACAGAGACGACACATATTCTATGACTAGACTAATGAGCAAACTATATACGAACGAAGAAGAAATACTTTTATTTCCTCACGCACCAGCAGCACCAGTAATAGTAATAATAAACCGCTATACAGATAAGTGACAATCTCTCTCTCTACTTTTTGATGTTCTTCTCTATTATTCTTCTGTTTAAAATCATTGTCATTCCATTTCCCTTTTCAAATCAGAAACAATGGTGCTTCTGGCTAAAAAATAATAGCAATTCACCTATTTTTCTTGAGAATACAAAAATAGACATGCATAATGAAAAGGAAAAATAAAAACAGTACGCCAGCAAAGGTCATTGTAATCATATTCATTATACAATAAGACTTTCAATATCATACATCATCATCATCACTATCGCCATTATCGCACTTCGAAGAGCGCCCAGCTCCGCTCTTAGCAAAGCACAGTCACTTAACAATAATAATTAACTACCTACATGAACTTGTAGTTTGCCTACTAGGAAAATCAACAGAAAATCAGTGAATTGAACTTGCCTGAATGCAACAACAATGCAATTTTCAAGCACGCAGTCGCAATATTTTAATAATTTTGTCGTACCTTGGCATTTCACTAGTAAAATTAGTTATTTGCTCGCACTCAACCATGAGCTTTATTTATGACTTTTACGCACCAACGTTCCCAAATAGGATTTATAAATGAAAAATACTTTTTTTAGCTCTGATCATCTTTGCAATCAGCAAAGCTTCTGCAACCTACGTCGTGTAGTCGTCTATTTTTCTTATTTTGGTTGGAGGTAAATGTTTATTGCACGAATCAATCTAAAAGAAGATGCGACAAGTTAAGGTTGCAAAATTGAAGTTTTTGCTCATTACCTGAATGACCGTTTCTATAATAATTAATGCATATCGCGTGGTGTGAGAAGCTGCTGCGCGTGCAAAAACTGAATCCTAGAGATGAGCACGTATAGTTAACTGAATACTACTTTCCTGCACGATGATATCCCGTCAAGAACGGTTTTACTACTCAATCTCATTATTAAAGATTGCTAGCCTTTAATAATTATTCCTTTATACATCTCCATTAATTTATTTTAAAATTAATGATTTGCCATTCCTTTTTGTACGTGTTTAAGAAGTAAATGTATACTTTTATTTCCTCTTTTCCTGTCTAGCACAAGCGTTTTCGTGTTTAACGTATAATATATGCCTTGAATTGATATACGTACATGTACATGTTATGTATAGTAGTACACGAATGACAAAGTTCACCAAGAATGGTGTAGTATTTGGTTTTCGGCTCATGTTACAAGATTAGGATGTTCTATCATTGGATTAGTTATTTTGAGTTTGGCATAGCACGTACCGTATGAGTACTGATTATACTATTTTCTATTTACTGTATATTAGCACTCTACAACAAACTACGAGCTGACTGCACAGCATACCATCAAAATGAACTGTAATAAAATCACACTCATAAAAAGAGAAGCTGTACAGTATATGACTGAATGACAATTAAAATCTAGGCCAAATGACTTTTGACAAGGAAATTCTCATCATGATGGCACGAAAAAATAAATGCAATGGGAATCTGAGACACACAGAGAGAGAGAGAGAGGAATACAGAGAATTATGCCATAATTCTTTGTACGGAATTTAGTGGCCAATTGTAGAATGAGCTAAACATGAAAACTGCTTTTTTGGCGATTCATTGAAAATGAAATACATTGAAAAGTGATCCAGTTGGTTGTTTTTGCCATTTATGTGCATGTGTGTAGTTTGTCATTGCAAAATGGTTGTAAGAAGTGGTAATCACATGATGACGATGATGACAAAAATAATAATCCGTACATGTACAGAAAAGTGCATGAAGGATATTGACATTGTTACATTATTCATCATATCCCATCAGAAGAGCCAAGACCAATAGTGATTGTTCAACAATGGTATGACAATCTTCATGTTTCAAAGATGTAGATTTTTAAGTGAGAGGAATGAAAGGAATTATCATCAGCATCCAGTATTATTACCATATGTACACATTTGTCCATATTAAGCTCATCGGTATTTAAAGCCAAACTTGAAGTTGGTCGCTGTCAAATAAACAGTAGTCATGCACATTCGACACATCTTCATCTAATTTGGCGGACAAATTAGGTATGATTATCGAATCAAAACAAGGTAGCACATGACCATCACTCTGATCGTTCTCATACTATGAGCAAATGTAAATGTTGCGCAACGCTATGCTTGTGTGTTTTCTTGTAACGTGTCCATCCATTTGTCACTAAAAATTAATGATGTTGATTTTAATTCTGCGATAAGACAAAAATTGGTTTGACATGCCGATCATGCCAACATAATGAGGATGTGCACTTACTAAGCTTCTTTTTCTGCTCTTTAAAAGTTATAGTCATACGTGTACAGTGATACCTCTCTAATCTTTTATCAATGATTTGCCCTTACTCAATAATTGAAATCATTGAATTTTTTATATTCTTTTGTACGAGTTGTCCTAATATTTAATGCAATTTGTCGATTAAAATGCGGAAAAGTGGATTGGTTTGGATTGAATTGGATTTGGATCACTTCAACTAGTAATCATCACGCATGTTCACAAATGGTATGAACATTAATATTGTTTAATATGCCACTAAATATCGGGAAGCAAATGCGAATGGCAAATACGATACACCTGCTGTGTTCGTTATACGGATTTTCTAAGATGTACGCGTATCACATATTATAGTTAGTCAGTAATGAGCTTAGATGCACTGAATGAAACTTTACCATCGTCTTCATCGCATCAAACTTATTACAATATGCATGAATGAATGTTGAATGAACTTCGTATGCAGACACACAAAACTGTGTTGAAGAAGACGGTGCAAAGAATGATGACGATGGAGGTGGTGGTGGTGGAATTGTAAAGAAAACGCGTTCCGTATGTTTGCTCCAAGTGATATGATACGAAAATGATGATGACGTGGAAGAAGAAGCGACGAAAAAGACGATTTGGAAGAGCAGAATGAGAACATCGGTGATGTTATTACAGGTTAGCATCATCATCATAATAATAAAGTATCATCATCATCTTGATGAAGCGCATACACACCTGAGTTGGTAGATATCTGCAACATATTCAGAATATATTAACTTTGCTCCTTCCTAAATATTTCCTCTCCGTTTTCATCATTCTACGGACATTTCAGGGCTTCAGGTGAGTCAAGAAACAGGTGAAGATATTATGCAATTACACAGTTCAAGAAGTAGTAAAACTCACAAAAAATTTACATTCTGTAGTGTAGATATTGAAATGTTTGTCTGCCTTGATATGTACACATGTTTTTAAAATTGAAAATCTCTGTCTATAATCTGCCTGTTCAAGCAAAAGATAAAAACGCAGGTAGGTAACTTGATTTCTTTGACTGTCTACGTTGAAGATTACTATATGCTTGCAATTTAAAAGCTGACTGAGCTGAAAGACAGGTTCATATCTTTTTAATATATTTTTTCTTTTAAAATGTGTATAAGCAGTCAGAGAGTTGTCCCTCTTCTTCCCGTTCTCCGTCGGTCTGTTGTGTTTACACTTTACACAAATTTATCTTGCTGCAACTCCACATTATTCAGAATGATTATATGTTACAGTGCGTAAGAAGGAATGGATAAACTGAGTATATTTCCCTATATGAAACATAAAAAATATATGTACAAAATATTATGTGATGCATAAGCAATAATAATATTTACTTGATATCCATCCATGCATAATATTATTTACATGCTGTTTGTATCCATCAACTCATCCACAATGCAGGGTAAATAAACGCAATCAGCAACTAGCATCTTTCATGTAACTTCTACTATAAACTATGCAGTTATATGCATAAGAACCAGGTATGTTTTAAACATTTTCCCGATGTCAATAATGATGATGGCATATTAAGCTGATGAATCCCTCTTTTCCCCTTTTTCTTCAGAGAAAAGTCTTCTTCGTGATCTCATACTGCCAGCATTTGAACTGAAGAAAAAAAGCATACTTTTTTCTTGTCTTTCAGTTCCTCTTCTTTTGGATGCCCATGAATGCATAAAGATGGCAAAGATTGATAGCGGAAAAAACGCATGGAAATTCTTTTCGTTGGGTGGCTAAACCAGCTTATAGGGTTTATGGAGCAGGTTTATTTCACACGCTTTCCTCTCCACTATTTAGTACAGCTTGTTTAAAAGTACGGGTAAGCGCTTATAACTAGTAAAGGTTTTTTTGATGCCATCATCCTCCTCTCTTCGACTCGTTCACAGCATCAACACAACAGTTGAAACATTTTTTTGTATAATGTGTTTTGTGAGTGTGATTTTCACCGAGTCTTGTACTCTCAGTTAAAAGAACTCTGCGAATAGGTAGGCGCTTCGAAAGGTAATTGAAATATGTACAGTTGAGGAGAAGGGAAGAATAGAGTAAGTTTTTTGGAGTGGGGTAATCGATACTACCATCATATGATGACGATCATCATCATCATCACCTTGTTTGAGTCTTGGTCGTAAACTTACGCATAATACTACTGCGTCGTATTACGTAAAATGTAACGTAACCAGAGTTGTAACGCGTAGTAGACAGAGAACTGCATATACAGCGGTTGTTGTTGTGATGGTGGTAATGCGGTCTTTCCTCGTAGGAGTCACATGCGTTTCTTCTTTCGGAGTGAGTAAACTCTCCACTCTATTGCTCACACACACACACGTCGTATTAACACTTTTACAATAATGATAATATTATGATATGCTGCGACCTTATACCATAATATGTGTATTCCCAATGTTATATAAATGTTGATTGTTGTGGTGCATGTATGAATGTATATTCAGTTCTAGAGTACGGCTTCCTTGTTCTTTAATAGGTTTTCTGATCCTCGCAACTCGCACAACCCCGCATGCATACAATCATTACTCCATTACTTTGTATGCCGACTCGACTCTACTATAATGGCTTAACAAGAAGATAGTTTTATCTACGACAGAAATAATTTTTGTGAATAAAGAAGAAATGAAAGAAGGTAAAAAGAAGAGTAAATTAAGATTGATGGATATGAATGAAAGCTTATATGTGATAAGCTTATTTCTACTTATTCCTTGTGTAATAATGTAGTTTTATAATGGATTGCTGTGGGGCTTTATGTTAAATTTTTTGATATAAATACTTCAAGAAAAGAGAAAAAGACGAAATAAATTAGGATAAAATGAGTATTTTTAGATTTAATTCAATAATTCATAGCATAATAGTAATAGCATTTTTTTGCTTTTATGTGAGAATGTGATAGTTGATAGTAGTTGTGTGATGTTGGTGATCATTATGCTTGGTTGAAATGAATGTTCAGGATATGGCTGGTATTTTTGTATAAGGAGTGTATTCATTATGAGGGCAGAGACATTTCAAATTCCATGGAATATATATAATATGTAATAGTAATAATAAATGGTATTTTATTATGGATTTCCTCTCACACAATCCAAACCGAACCTTATGTAAAATCTAGTAAAATACCTACATGAATTCATAGCTAATAAGTCTCTGGCCTTTTGAAATTGACACGAAGTCGTCATTGTCGTCCTCCCCGAGTGGAATAATGGGACCCATTTCAATGAATATGTAATATGTTTGCCGTCACCATAAATCTAACTTATCGTCTAAGAGGCTCATAATTTCAGTCTATTTTCACCCTTTACAACATTCATACACACCGTGTGAGTATGTAAACTTGAGAGAGAGGAAAGTAAAAGGGACACTTTCCATCCATTCTATTCCAGAGAGTACTCAACTAACTCAAGTGCAACAACAACATTTATACATTGCCTCTGGTCCTGCTTGGTGATTCTAGTGTTGCTGGTGGTGCGGCAGTCTCAAAATATTATTATTATTATCTCTTATATGCCGCTCGATAATGATGGTGACGATGATGCTATTGCTAACACCACATCCACTACATTTAAACTCCCACCAAGCAAAGCCGTAAGGCAAGAAAAAAGAGGAGAGTCAATAATCGGCATCATCGCCATAAGCGTGCATAAAAAAGCTCTTTGCCTCCTACAAAAATAACATTATTTTTTCGTGGGGAGGATGAGACAAGACGATTTTTGTCCAGGCGGTGGCAAATGTGCGTATGGAAATAGAACGGATATATTTAAAAAAGAGTATAGGACATGCCACCGCAGGACAATCCTTAATGCCCCTGGTCACATTACATTACTTTCTTTCATTCCGTAAGATGCGGGGACACTTTTAAAGTCCTCTCTTTCTTTTTTTCTCAGAGGCTTCGCATCTCACAGCATGCACGACTTACAGCCAACACCAGAACATTATTATAACCGCTCCTGCTTTTATTTTGTTAGAAGGAGCAAAGGGATGAATGCACAAAAATATATTTTTTTGATGCAATGGATGCGAATGGTTCTGGGGTTGAATTCCTACTCTGTCCTGCCTGATCCTGCTGCTTTACGTTTTTCGGTGAGTAATAGCAATTTGAGGTACTTTTTAGTTACGAGACGAAAGAGATACGATAATGGTGGTTGTGGGAAGTGAAAAACTGCAATAATTTACCTTGTTTTATCCACTACTCTTCTTTTTCTTCGCCATTCTTATTTTAGGCATATTTCTATCGAGTTTACACTGTCGTGACACGTACTTCTACACACACAGGAAAGAAAACGCGTTGGTGGACATTAAGACACAAGAAGGAGGAGTAGAATTACTTTCAAAATAGGCACAGTATGTATATAAAACGTTTCATTTGGATAGCTCGTTTTTTTGGTTGACCAGCATTGCCATTACAATAAGTAAGTAGAAGCGTGATACAGGAACTGAAGAGAGAAAGAGGAATAAAGGATGAGCTGGAGCGGTGGAAATGGCAATGGACATGATAATAATATAACTCTTGCGGTGTTTCACTTGCAGCAATTGCAAGGATGTTATATTGTATTATGGTCATAGTCCAGAGAGTAGCGATAATAAAATAAAAATAAAATGCATTGTAACTTTCTTCTCCTTCTTCCTTCCTTCCAGGCAAGTAGAGAACGCGCATACGTTCAAGTATTACAATTTTCTATGTGTGTGTGCTCAAAGGTGATATATGAGGACAGACAAAATTCACAGTGTGACCAGGCACAATGGTCATGGGATTTTCCTCAAGCTCAACCGCTCAAGAAGAACATTGACAAGTGAGAGAAGAACCGAAAAGGAAAATGTGTTTATGTCCGCTTGTGTGTGTAGCATTATTGTTATGTGTCTCCATAACTTATATAGACCCTTTGGCAGTAAATATGTAAGAACATGAATGTGCACACAGGCCAATAACGAAAAATACTTTAGTTTCCTTTCTGCTTCTCATTCTCCCTCTTTTACTTTGGCTTTACTTGGCAGAATCGAACGAGATGGAAGAATGGGAAAGAAGAGAGAGAGAGAAGAGGTAACAAAACGTCATTGTAATGATGACAATTGTAGCAGTTAGTAATATCGTAAGTGAGCAAATAATTTTCTTTTTTATTCCATTCATTTTTCTGCTTGTGCTGGCAGCGCTAGTCACTCCTCAATGACCGCACACATCACCTACGCAGTGGACAAAAACAACCACCTATTGATATTATTGGATTAGTGCCTGTCTTCGGTGAATTCCAAGAGATTTAAAAAACCCATTTCAATTTTTACTGCTAATGCCAAAATACTATTGTGTGACCGCTGTATAGTTTGCTGTTTCCTGGTGTGGTAAGTACTAAAACGACAGAACGACTTAGGACAAAAAACGAAATTGATTGTGAGTCCCACGTTCGTAACGGCACCATCACCAGTGTAATGGTCTACTTTGAATTAGCCGATTGGTTTCCTACCATTTGTTAAGGCGTTCGATGATATTTTATGCTCTCCTCCATTCCAGTGAGATGGAAATAGAAAGAAATGAGGCAATATACTTTCAAACAATAATAATAATAATAAAACAAAAATTTAAAGCCTCTGCGATGTTAGTTCAAACCAAAAGGAAAAAGCTTCCAAGACTTTACTACTAACAAAGCAAGTAGCTTTTTAGGTGACGTGATGTTGAACGTTGATGATGTGAAAACAGACCCCGCGTCTTCTTGACCAACAATAATAGTTTTAAAAGTCATTCTTGAGAAGTGTTTTTCACAACCATCAAATTGTCTTACTAGTTTACATGTTATTGCGAACCTGGTATTTTTGTAGATATTTTGGTTCCTTGTTTTGGTGTTGCTGTTTTAATGGTTGAATTGCTGACCGACAACCAGCAGGAATACCTAACTAACAGTTTTCATCTTTCTGCCTATAGAACAGCTCTACGTGTGGTTTCTCTTTATTTAAAAAGATAAATTTTCAAGAAAATTGGTAAATGGTTATATTAGAGACCCAAAAAAGTAAAATGGCAAAAAAGAGACTACGTGAAAGAAAAGGGACATTCCTTCTCAGCATTAATATTTCCTACCGCTGCTGTGAAGCAGTACCAGTTAAGCAGATTTTATTGCTGTTCAGAGGGATTTGGATGATCTCATTTAGAGTTTTCCCAATTTTTTCGCAGGGAAACATGAAATAACCAAACGCATATAAGATAGTAGGATATATACATATACCATTTTCCTTATCATTGGCCATGTAATGTAATAGAGCCCTATGGCGAATTTCGTACATTCTGGCAGTGGCAGCACCAAATGAAATCTTTTACTTATTGCCATTCACATTGATCCTTTTTACCAACTTCATTCCATTGAAAACCATCTGGCCAGCTTTGCATTTCGATACATGCATATACATGACTGCACAACGTTACATGTAAACTTAAACCTAAATACATATATAAGCGATATAGATGAAAGCATATCATCATCATTATTATTGCATGCATGCAAGTGTCTGTGCGGCGCAAAATGTCTGTACATATTTAAAACTCGTTTATTTAAGAAAATTCTCAAGAGATCACCTTTAGCATTTTTTCGTTTTTTTTTGCAGTATTCATTCACTTTTGCATTTTGCTCGTGGTTTTCGGAGCAAACCCAAAATTCGCATCGTTTCTCATTCCCATCGCTTCCTTTGCAAACTACACACATACTTATATACCGCTACCGCCTGAATCTCATCAGTTTATTTTATTTTGAGTCTGTATAATGCTGAACAAGTAAAGGCTCACTCAGTTTTACTCTATCAACTTCCATTCAATGAAAACTAGTTTTCCTTTCTCTCCCATCTACATTTTATTAACGAAACAAGCATCTTGTCCCGATTTACAGAACAATTTACTCGAAACAGTAGTAATAATAGGAGTTGTTTGCTGTGTCATTGCCATGCATGCTCGACCATAATATTTATATGCCATGCATATATATTTTCCTGCATTCTAGATTAAACATTAGCACATGTCTTCCTATATACTTTGCATGAAATTAAGGAGATTGAAGTAAACTCTTCTCTGATTTCGACAATCATCGTCATCTCCCTTCTGCTTTTCTCGTGAACCTATCATCAGAACCCGAAAAGGACAGAGGGAAAGCAAAATCAATGTACTCGTCCTGTATCCTCGTTAAGTCTGAAAAATTTGTATGCTTTTGCATGCCTGCAAAGACAAGCATATAGAAGCAAGTTTGATCATCTGAACCCATGAGACCCAAGTGTGTTTAGTACATACAATCTTTTTAAAACAAAAATAAAATAAATTCGGATTTTTGAAATTAAGATACCGTCTATCATTGCTACGAAGCGGGGGAACCATTAGAGAAAATGCTCAAGTGGCGGTGTTACTTACTTCTGCTGTCCAACCCAAGACTAAACGAAGAGCATAGCAAAATGAATACAAGTCAAGCACGAAATGAGATCAAGATTTATTTAAATAAGAGGAACAGCGGCGGCGGCAGTGTGAGTAGAGTAACACTTCGTATACATAGCGTGCGCATCTGGATTTGCCTATTTATCATTCTTAATGCCAGATAACTGCCGAATACAAATGGCATTTCCCTGTTGTACTTTAGGTAACGCTACGCTAGTTGTAACAATGCTGAACTTTTTCGGCATAAAATACCAACAGCAGTCGGTGGAGGAAATATAAAAACAACAGAAGCAAAGATAGATAGATAGATACATATTGTACCTGATCACACTGGAGACTTAAATCCTCTCTTCTTGTGTTCCGTCTTCTCAATACATACTCCTCCGCAAGAAAAAAAGGAGATTCCAGAAAAATCTTGTATGTGTAAGCTTTATACATTATTGCATATTATGTGTATCTCGAAGGACGCACCGTCTGCAATTTTTAGGAAGTAAAAGCGAAGCGAGAGGAAGTGAGGGAGACCACAGTGCCGCAGCTATACGCCAGCGCATTTTCGTCTTTCTTTTGCTGCTTCTTTTATAGAATAAAAGGAAGTAGACGGGATGCGTGCAAGAATTGATTGATGAAATGGATCAAACCGGGATTAAAACGTGCCGCTTTTTTTGCTCCTTGCCAAAGAAAGCAAAGCTGATGCGTGGTCTGGTGGCAGATACTACACTTCTTCTACAATAATGAGAGGGTAGTAACCTGCTGTGTATGTATATGTGAATATACATAGATCAGCAGAAAAGTTTTTTTTCTTTCATTTCTATCCAAACGTGTCTGCATTGTATACAGAGACCAAACTTGTTTCCGATTTCCAACTGTTTCTCTGTGCAAAAAAATATGCTAAAGTGGAGCAGCCTTTTGAATTGGAGAGACGATTTTTTGAGAATATAATATTTCAAACAGTATTGAAGTGGCAGAAGCAAATAACGGAAAAATAAGGTTGTATGTATGAAATGAATGGATGACTATGTGGGAGGATTAAATGAAATTCCATATATCAGATAGTCATCTTTATTGGCCAACTTGACTTTATCATTATTGCCATTACACTTTCGAACGATAAAATATGCCGTTCAATTCCTTCTGCTATGATTGTAAACAGCGTGTTCGTGTGCCTCAAACTGAAGCCATACACTCACTAACTATACGTACACGTTATGCATACGTTGAATGAAGGCTGAATGAAACGCACTTTTCATTTTTCTGTTATGATGATGACGAGCTTTAATGATGACGATAATGATCAGACACCAAATCTATTTTTTGTGTACACTTTTTGTGCATAATCATAATGATCATCAGCAAAGTAACAAGGTAAAGAGCCCTTTTAATTTTTGTTGTTTGTGTCTCGTCATGTTAGTATTCATAATAAAAAATACTGACTAATATGCATGTGCTGCGTCAGATAGATATCAGGGTACCACTACCATGTGTCGTGTGACCAAGCCAGTAATAAAACGCGTGGTAAAAGAGCGATTTGTCTGACAATCTTGTATTGTTTAAACATTTCTTTTGAATTCAGAACATAGTTCTGTCCTGTAAAAGTGGCATTTATAGAGTCATAAGTATTCATGAATGTCGAGTGTGCAGCAGTACACAAGATAACTATAAGATGTATTTTTATAGGTATGTCTACAACATTCTTTCGCAGATGCTTTCTTGAAAATTCTTGGTCTGTTTATTCGTCTATTCCATGACATTCACACAAGTTCACAGTGAGGTCATCTCAAATGGAAACAGTTCCAGAATAGACACAAAAATACATGACGAAAAGATGAAGATACTATTGACCCTAAATTCAAGTTGTCCTTCACTTCACACATTAAGACGATAGACATTTTGTATAACAGGATCTTCGGCGGTAGATGGAAAATATTATTACGGTCATCGTGTCATTTATTTTTGAACGTGTCAAGCCCTCTCTGTTGGCGTTCTAGCTTAAAGGATGATGAAAATTTGATGTCACGGATGATGATAACATGTAAATATTTGTTGACCTCTATATACATACATAATCATCATCACCACTTAATTATTTGTACAGATAAATACCTGGAATCATAATTTGCCAAATGCCTAACTGTGAAAAAAGGTTTTAACAACTTTATTCCCAAACCAATCTGGTCATTAGTAATGAAGTCGTCTAAAAGAAAATAATATATAGAGATAAAATTAATTGCTTTAAATGATAAATGAGTACGCTCACTCCATTTCATATTTGTTGAACTTGGGATTTTTGCTTGCGTAAATAGCTAGCCTATTTTCTATCAAATTTTCCATTATAATATATTTTTTCGTGGCGCATATTTTTCCGCTGTTATCAAAAGGATTCTTTGTTATCAGATAGGTAAAATAAAGAGGGGTCCTCTTGAGCTACACAAAATGTTTTCATCATGTGTGATAATGAATATCTTATTATGTACATGTTAAATTGCAAAATGCAATCTCGTCATTATTATCTTCGTACGGGCAAAGCTAAAAAGTGTACTTTTAGAGGAGCCGTGTGCATATAAGCCGCATCATGTGTTTGATGAGATGGAAAGGATGAGCTTGTTGACCTGGATCCTCCGCGTCACATTCAAAAGCAATAATAACAGATATAAACTTGTGATAAGTTTTGTACAAGGCGAATTGGGAAGAGTATTTTATTTAACAATTTTACACACTATACTTTCCCTTTCTCCTCTCATTTCATCTGCACTCTTCTTGCATGACATTGGGTTGGTTTAGCCTGTTATCTGTGATCAGATGATACAGTTGTCTTCTGCTAAAAGTATTTCAACTTGGCTAATGTTTCTTCTTGCACAATCAACGTTTTAGCAGTCGTGATCTCGTAATAAACGCCTTCCAAAATATTACATGCCGATTAAGCAAGTAAGACAATTGGTACAGGATTTACAGCGTGTTTTTCACAGTTGTAAAATTAAACGGTGATGGTTATGTTTTTTGTTATTGTACATAAGCTGACATAATTGAGATAGGTTGGAATTAGGAATCCATTTAACTTTACCATCTGCCATCATCATCATCGTCATCCTTGCTAAGTAGGTACGAATATGATAATGATGAGTACGCGATTATAGCTTTGTTTCTCACATCCAGGGTGAGCTGAGGTTTGCCATTATGTATTACTATCATTCATTTCATCAGGTTTAATCATCATTTTTCTTGTTGGCATTGTATGAAGCACAGGATCGGAATGCGCTTAAATGTTAAACGCAATGCCCTGATATTTTCTTCTTTGAATCAACCATTTAATCATACATTTTTCAATTTGAATGGTAGCGATGCTTTATTTGATGATGATGAGTCAGATCAGAAGACCTTTTTATGTAGCATGTGAGTTGGATTTATTATTAAAAAATGAATTGCAATTATATGTTGTGATGCATAGCAAACATACAGTGTATGGATAATAGGCACATGCAGTCATGAACGTGGATGGAAAGTCACACAGGCTGTAATCCAGCTAAATCCAGACCCATTATCATGTCAACAACTTTTGCTTGTAAAGGGCAAAGCTGAACTTTTTGTGGGATCAGTCAGTATGAGCAACTCAACCGCAAACGCAAACTTTAATTTTCTGCAGTGCACTTAACTGACAATAAAGTTCAATATAAAATTCTTTGTAGTTTGTGATGGTAGAAGTAGTTGTAGTAAATGACAGGAGCAATTTAATAAGTGCATCCATTTTATTATGATTACGTGCGCGTGTTATCTCATCTCAACAGTTCTGTTGTTGGTTGATTAAAGATGCTCCACTCCGCTAGGGTGATGTTCAGATAGCAGGGCTTCCACTCCTCGTTATAGATGTTCATATTATATAGGTATACATACATAAATTGCATATCTAAGATCGTGGTACCATTTATTTCACTTAATCAAATTAAAGTGGACTTTAACTACTTTATAAAAGACTGCTGAGCTCTTCAACTCATAGCACCGTAACGTTGAACATCATTGCTTCTGCTTTATGCAGTAGTGGCGTTCGTTCAGAGTTGGAAGTTCATATTGCTACTGCATCATCAACCATCCACCATAATTTGCCCATCATGAATCTATGAATCATAATACAATGACGGTGATGACGATGACTTTTGAAGAATACATTTTTTTGTGAACTGACGAGTATGATTATGGGGCTGCCGCTGTTGTAACTGACATGATTTGCCTGTTGAATTGATATAGTGGTAGCGGCTGTGAGCGTGCATCTTTGGACTGACTTGTCATCTTTGTACATTGGCTTGATTTTTTATGTGCCAAAGTATAAATACCTGTTGAGGTATTTATTACTAGACACTATTTTATCTGTTTAGCATACACGTACACGTGTACACGTACAAAAATTAGCTCGTTCATTGCCGTTGTTGATTCTTCATCACTTCATAAAATTCAATTTTTAACGACCTCCTTCATTTTGAAGATTGTAAAATAGAATGGGATGCATAAAAAGTGCAAGCAAGGCCACAACTGTACTACTGTTATGTGTAGGAACAATTCTTTTCCCGAAATTATTGCTATTATCATCATTTTTTATTGATTTTTATGATTATGTTCGTCACATGAAACAGCGTTTGTCCTGTAATGTCAGGCCATGAAATGGAGACAGTTCACAGAGAGAAACATGGTAGGGAAATGAGAACCGGATGATTCACAGCATTGGATTTTTTTCATTCTTTTCTCTTTTGCTGACGCTCTGTTGCTTTTTGTGCTGAATTTGCAATTTACAAACTTAATTCGAAAACATAATAGCACGACTCTGCTCTTATAGAAAGAAAGAGAGGGGTAGTTTGGCAATTTAATAATTGCACGACCGCAACACATGAACGCATATCCTAATTGCATAGTCAGTACTGCACATTAATGACCATTTTCCCATAATAATATTCCTCTCATCTCGTTTGAGCTAGTTGTTCAAATAATAATATAAAAACTGGACGAGCACATTAAAATTTAATAGCTGTGGAAATGCTTCCGGTAAACCCTTGTAGACCCACAAACATGCATGCACGCATCCAGAAACAGTGATGGCATAACGTCTACTCTATCTAAATAAAATAATGATGATGATGAGGCCTCCCAAGTAAGTAAATACATAAACAGTGTACTAGACAGTACGAATAACTACCCAAAATGGAAAAACGGTAGCTCACAATACAAAATCATTCATGAAAAGGCAGCAGTATACGTACTATGTTTACTAGATAGTAGACGACAGAAAACTATCAGAGTCACACCATTCATAATGAACGTAATAGAAAGATGCCCATTTATTACCAAATTACGGCGCATGCATCATCTACCTCTACTATTCTGTTTACTTACACATTTTTAGACCCATTTTCAAGAGTCCCTAACCTAACATTTAGTTCCATAAGTATGGCATTGAACCGCTTATTTCGTGCCATGTGTAGCTAATGGGAATTTTGGAGTAATTACGGTAACATAACATTTCCAATCATCATAATCGTCCCCATCATCCTCATCATCATCGTCAAGCATTATCGTGAGCATGGAGTGTGGGCTTTATAGTAAAGCAGTGGAAGTAGTAATATATCGAAACGTTACAAGACATTAACGACAACGATGATGATGAGCAAGTTGAAATGTGCAAGTAAACACAAGCTTGTATGAATGGGTCAATGATTCGATGTTGCTGGCTGATGCAAAATGCAATTCAACAAACAGATAAACACCAAACCAAGAGTGCAGTATATTAGCCACGATGCTGGTTCACCAATAATTTAAGCAATTGCTTATCATCGTGTATTCCGTACTATTAGCAAGAGCGTCATGTTTTTTTTCCTACCATCATCTTCACACCACACACATACATACGACAAGACAACTTGCAACAAACATTCATACAAATAACAAACTTGCCTTCAGTCGACTTCAAAACAATTTTCATTCTGATTTTCACGAACAACGCAAAGTCTAACTGAAAATCCACTCATCATCATAGTCATCATCATCATCATGTGATTTGTCTGCTGAGCTGAGTCAAGTCAAGTTAGAAGAACTCAAGTCCATTTAATCTTTGTATGAGAAACAGAACCAGCTTTGAACACGTTATGTTGATGATGATCATTCTAATCTGATGATAAAGATAATAGCGTAGTAGTGGTAGCGTTAGAGAAGCAACTGGCTGATGATGGGATGCAGAGTTGCGGTCATTAAACGTAGTAGTATGTGTTTTGAATAGCAGTTCAGAATACTACAAAAGAATGTAAGAAAAAAATTGAGAATCACAACAGCCAAGTCATAGAGTCCATTCATGTGAATATACACATTTACTTACAAGCCTCACTACTGAAACTTTAATAATATTAATATGGTCATAAGAAATGCAATATTCAATGGTACAGTCTTGCCTTGATGTCGTGATATATATTCCACTTAAATGGTAAGTTACAGGCGAGACTTATTATTACAGAAAACTCGTAACTTTGCCTATTATATCACACAACAACATTTATTCTTTTCTTATTATGCAATGTATACAATAGTGCGTTACTAACATACTCGGGCATATTATCATCCTACTGCATACTATGGTGGTTGAATACCACATAAAATTTATACATAATTGCAGATGAATCATTATTGTCCTGTCGTGTGTCATCGTCATCACTGAAATTATCCATATACGATTCTTAAATACGAGCATAATGACGGCAATAGTAAACATAATGGACGAACACTGCTCGTAATTTGCACAATAAGTTGATTGCTTTAGATTAATCACCATTAGGAGCGTAATTAGTGGGGTAATGTAAGCATAATATACAATAGCTTTTATATAAAACATCAGTGGTGATATTGCAATAGTTGTGAGTTGTACAGATGCATAGTTTTTTATTAATGGCAAATGAAGAGGATCGCACCTGTTCCCTCTTTTTATCCCGGTCGTAAAACTTGAAAATTAATTACTACGTATGGAGTATATGCGTACGCTGTTATGTATGTGTGTTGTGCTGTAACTTGTCTGTTATGCGTCTGTGTTTGCATTGTTCTCCATCGCAGACTAAGTTCTGGGTTAATGCATCCTAGAAAAAATAGGATGAAGGACCGTCCTATAAGTATGGGGTTTGTTGAGACTATAGAGGAATGGAATTCCTGTGTAAACATTGCATCATCATCAAAGCAAGTCGTGGCAATAATGAAACTGTACATCTGAAGCATATTAAACTATAGTTGTGGTGGTGGTGTAGTAGTCGTTTCTCACATTCCTTTGGGCAGTAATAAAGTAGGTATGCGCGTATTTACATGAGATGAGAACTTAATGACAGGAGCTTAACCAACAAGCAGTCAATTGTAATTACAGTGACAAAACAAATACAATGAGCCAAACCTATCAATTGGACATGTTAATTTGTACTAGTTGCTGCCGGGTTTCCTACAAACAAACAGTTTGTGCTCTTAGTAAATTAAATGTAAATGGGAAATGCATATTAACAAGTGAATACCCTCAGTTCGTGTACATAGGTATTTCTTCTTTATCGAAGGCAGTCAACATATGATTCAAGTGGAATTTTGGCAAAAAGAATATCCATCAATATCGGAAGGCCTAACCACATAAGGATAACAAGCCGCGAAGCCTGAGTGAAATGAACAACAAATAATTTCCCATCGATGATGACAGTAGTACATAGGATAATAATAATGAACATACCTAGTTTGGTTTATGCACTAATACGGTTTTTTGTTTCATGTATGCACATGGTCTATTACGCGGATGGGTACATCATTATTTTTTCATAAAATAAAGATATGTACACATGTGATGAGTGACGAGAGGGAAGAAAGTGAATGTTTTCACCAATTTATTTCTTACCTGATGCCAGTAGTCTTCTGGAGACGCTTGGGATAGCAGATATCCAGTATCATGAATGGCTTGCAGTTCATATAAAATTCCAACGCTTGGTAGAATGTCCATTTTGATGAAGAAAATAATAAATTATGAAACAAAAAAATAACACGACGAAGAACAACTATATAAATGAAGCAGACGATGTTATTAGTTATTGATGTATTGATGATGATAACTATTATTTTCTGATAGTAGTAGTTGAAGTTTGTATCTCTCCAATAATAATACCAATGAACCTCCTTTGCCTATCTGCCTCACTTGGCTAAATAAACTCGGACGTCAGTAGCACAAGAAAATCATCGTCGGAGAAGAATCAACGAGAAGAAAAATTGAGAAAATCCTTTTTGTTTGCTGTTTGTTGATTAGCTCACAAAAAAATCATACACTTCCCCAGCGAAATTTACGAACTGTAGTAGTGGTTGTTGTTGTTGTATGTCATAATAATAGGCAATAATGATGGAGCGAAGAAAGAGTTGGATCAAAAGGAGGCAAACATTTTGTTTCAAAGTAGCATTGACTTTAATAGAGCAGTTTTGCTGTAACAGCAGAGTCGTTTGTAACAAAAAAAAGTTTTGATCACGTCCAATTTAAAGCAACATGAAAATGTACAAAGAATGATGTAACTTTGTATGTAGTATAAAAATGAATGTTGGCTATGTTTGTATTCACTATATTCTATATAGTTTTTGTGTTGTTTTAACCGATGGCAGTGTAGAGATCACAATGAAGGTACTCACGGTTTGTTCCACATTATGTATAGGTTATATATAATATGTGCACACAAGAGCATAAAAATTTGTATTGTGTACGTATCTCATGTGTGTTTGCATCCGACAAAGTTTTTAAAACTTTATTTTTGCTTGCCTTCCTTGCTTACTTTTCCTTTATGTACTTTCCAGCTAATAAACTTTTTCCAGGAGTATAATATTTGCTTTGCTGATCGTTTCTCCTGCTCTATTTATAAACTTCATCCACCTGAAATGGAGAAAGTTGTCCCCTCACAATCAGTTTTCATTCAGTGTTGTTGTTGTTCTTCTTCTTGTTATAACTATCCAAGAGTAAATAAATGCTCAGAAACGGTCAAGGCATAATATCTCAAAAGAGAATTTACATCCTTTTCTTTATGAAATGAACAGCCATGTAACAGTAAAATTGTGAGATGTAATTTTTTTACTTGTTTAGTCACTTTTACTGGTGTTACAAGGATTTGTACATTGACACGGTCCCATAAAATTAAACAAAAAGATATAAAAATCAATGTGTATTCATTCATACAATTATATTGATATTGACACTACTACTTTATCAACTGCGACTATTAAATTTCAATAGCTGGATAACAAAGCTCATACTATCAATGAAACTATATTATAATCCAATTAGATGTTTTATTGTTACATAGTTCATTCATTGGACTCTTCCACTTATGAATAGTACAAATATAAATGGGTTCATTCATAAAAAAGGTCTTGGAGTAGTCACAAACTAGATGAAGAAGAACAACAACACTGCTTTAGTATATCGCTTTTTATGTTTTTCTCGTCTTTATGTACTTTGTTCAGTTTTTTTCTATCAATTTATATGGTACAAGTATCAACCTTTTTGTTTTTTGTTCATCAACCGAAAACTCAGGTAAGAACTTTGTTCTGCTTGACTTGTTGGTGATGATGACGAGACAACGGTGGCAGTCGGCGTCGGTTGCGACAATATAAAAAACAACAGCACACCGGACCGCTTTGTTTCACTTTTGTTTGGATAATATTGCCCTCGCCTATGGGTAGATAGAAACACAAAGAACAATGTAACAATAATAATGAATTTTCACACTTTTCTCTTCCCCTCCTCCTCTTGCACAATAAACAGCAACAACACCAATAACAACTGTGCCGGTAACTCTGCAATAGGTTATAGCATCCAAAATATTCGCCAGAACTATTTTCTAATCAAAGACGCCAGTGCAGTATAATTCCAAGGTATAATTTATGGATAAATATACATATTGTTGAATATTCTATTCTCGCATCTGACATCGTTAAAAAAAGTTGATGTTGATGGTGTTGCTGTTTCGTGCAGAGAAGGAGCGAAAACATTTGAGCATTCTCATTAATGAAAATACAATGTAACACGTACCGTCACAATAACCTTATCACATTTTTTATCATCCTACATATCATATTTTCTCCGTCGGTGGTGTGTGGGAATTCAAGGAGTAAATGTTTTTATAAAGGATCGTTTAGCCCAAAAAACAGCACTTTTGAAAATTACTTTTAACTTTTACACTCTCAGAAGAAATGATGATTTTTATTCAGAGGATCATCTCATGATGATGATATGGGTAGTATATACGCTGCGCGCATAAGAAAGGACGTACCATCACGGTTCATGAGTAATTAATAAAAAGTAAGTAATTGCTTTTTGCTTCGTCGTTTAGTGGAACAGTAGAACACATTAGTATTAATGCACACACAATAACAACAGCTCAGAACAAAGTATACATATAACTCTCTTTGCCACTTGCTTGTTCGGCTTTTTGGTGAAATATTTTGGAGGATCACCACACACTCACTCTCACACTTTTGCTTTTTAAACCTCTCTGTCTATAGGCCAACACAGCAAACGATCATTTTGCATGCGTGAAGTTAATACACATTACAAACTATCATTGAATAATATTGTACACCTTTTTAAACGACTAAAAACTTTCATTACGAATTAATCGTCACGCTCACCATAATACACACACACAGGAAACATCACGTCATTATAATATACTGCTACACTTGCAGGTATGATAATCATCAATGGATCATCATCACTTATTATTCACGTCGAATTATGAAAACAGTGAAGATTACTTAAAAAGTCCCAACATCATTGAATGGGTTCAGGGCATATAGAAATATGCGTCAAGCCGTGTTGTCGATTTTCCGATGCTTTCGCTCGTTTAAACTTTACTATTATTTGAAAGTGATTTTTGTGCAAAGTCCATCCGTTAAAGTACCAAAAGTCATGCAAAAGCAGACATTGGCATGGCATGAAAATAGCAACGAGACAAAAACCTATTATTACGGTTTATGCGGCTATCACTTTTAGTGCTCTTTTTGGTAGTTTGGGAAGAGTACATGCTACAAGATCCACAACGAATCGTACCGTTGTTGATGATGATACAGATATGATGATATAAAAAATCAGAAAGACCACGACGAGCACATGTATCAACAAAAAGATAGGATATTAAGACTCAGACTTCAGACTTGATACATGAGTCAACAAGGAAACGTCTTCTTCGTATTCACTTCTTGCTCGACTGTCTCAAAACAAGTCACTGTTATTGTTATGCTTTCGCTTCTCTTTTCTTCAACGCAACCGGTACGCTGCTGCAGATCACGACTTCAATTTTCCACCATGTGTTTCACTTTATACGCTCAATATTGTCTCGTTGAATGCATGTAGTAATAATTTTTGACAAAATAACTTTTTTTTTCATGCGTTTTAATACTTATATAAATTGGCTGCATGTCCATCCTTCAACACTCACTTTTTCATCTTAGAATGCTGACGTCCTAACGCTACTCTACACAGCGTTTGCAAAAAAACGAAGAAAAAAATGTTTCATGAAAAAAATACAAGGCACACAACACAGTGTTGTAGAGAAGCAATCTTGTAGCGTGTACAATCTTTGATGATGAGAAAATGAAAGGATGCACACAGGAGGATTAAGATGATGGAATAAACAAAAAAAATCCACGTTCAACTTTTGTTCACAGTGTATACTTTTTTATTTCCTCTCACTCGCAAAATTGCAATGCAGCTAGATCACAAAAAATACATGAGAGGAGTTTGCAAACTTTTTTTATACTTCAACGAGAACATGTACACATGATTAGAATAAACCTATATGCATGTATAATACCGACATACCGGCTTTTCCCCAATGTGTACGTATTTTGTACAATTTCTGTCTACACACAGAGTCCACGAAAGTCGTGTAATTTGCTTCGTTCAACTTTTGTGTTAACCGTAATGATAAGGAGTAGTGTCAAAGATTTTGCAAATTGTTATTTTTTTTCCTCCTTGAGAGAATCCCAGTTTATTTCACGTCTGGATACTCTTTCACCAAATGACAATGACAGTTCTCATTGGTTTGAAAAGTTTAGATTGAATGTCACCACGAGGTAGAAAACAATCAAACAAATGCACCGTATTGCTGCAATAATATACAGTTTGTATAAATGCCAGTAAGTTTTAGTTTTTTTTTGTTAAAAGTTAAATGAGAGAGAAGACATTTGCACTGAACGGAGGACAGTCTCAGAACAAACTAAAAAAAACTGCAGTCAGACCGCACAGCTCCTCTCGTCGTTAACACGTTGGGCTTCTCCAAGAAACTGAGAGTTGATGTGGTTGGAGCAGCGACTCTTAGCTCGGAAAAGTGAGAGGGTTAGCATTTAGCATGTTATGTTATGTTGCAGTGCTGCAGTAGTAGTAGTGCAAAAGAGCTCGAGAGCAAGCCAGGCTATACTATCATTTCATTTCAGCAGACGACTCCTCTCACACAGAGCGAGCACAACTCTCGTTCATCGTACTCCCACAACTCACTACGACGACTACTCTGCTTCGAAACAAGCGTACGACAAAATTCCTGTTTCCTGACTGCGTACACTGTCTGAATCTGTATTATTGTTGTATAATACCGAAAAAACTTCAGTAACAGCAGCAACGGCAGCAGCAGCAGCAGTTTTGAGCTGAGTTTGAGTTCAACTTTACTTGAACACAGCCAAACTGTAAGTGAAGTATAATGGGAGAGTGCTGCTGAACGAAGATATCGTCTCAGAGTTCGTGTCAAACACAGCTCTACAACAGCTTTACTACTTTACTCACTACAACAACCACACATACACACAGTAGTCCAGCAGACACAACTACTACTCTGACTGCGACTTCTCTATAGAATAGTTCTCATTTCTTCCTCTTTTTTTCTGCTTTTAAAAAGTTTACTGGCACAATTGCCATTGCCACATAATACTACATAGAGAGAGAGAGAGTGAGAGCGAGCATTTTTGTTTGTAGCAGAGAGCGACTTTTTGAGTAAGCAAGGCAAGAATTCCCCATTCTCCAACAACCTGTCTGTATGTACGAGAGTGAGATAGCGGGTCTTTATGATCATATTTCGTTTGTTCTATAAGTCCAACGAGAACACCACCACCAACACTACTACTGCTGCTGCTATGACTTGGAATTGAATGGGAAAGAATGTCACATAAAGTATTTTAGCGAAAGAACGCTGATGCATCTTGTACTATTTACGTGTTATACGTCAATTTCAGTTTTCTACAATGGTTTGGTAAGGTACATGATATACACACTCCACTCATTCGAATAGTATTCGAAACATTGTCGGAAGTATTTTTTTACTTCTTTCTTGCTTTTCTACTTCCCTCCCTTTTAAGAAACGAAATGAATGTCTCGATCAAGAATTAAATGGGTAATTTATTAACGCAATAATATTATAGCTTCCAATAATAACAGCCAAGTGGATCATTCTTTCCATGTGTAACAACAGAATCCTTATTTGATGTGGCTGTTGCTGAGAAAATGAATACGAGTGAGCGGTATTCTGTGTGTATAGCATTGTCGTTGCTGCGGTCCAAAAGTTATCTGGCTTTCGTGGATATGGGAATGATTTAAAAAGGGAATGGAAAATACGAAAGAAAACCAATATCAGTTAAAAGGCGAAGTTCATGGGATCCAAGTTGAAAATAGAATGTACCAAGTTGAAACGTGGGAAAATGAGATTTCTGACTCGAAGACATTACTAACAAAAAGAGAGAAATAGTACATGCAAATGCAGTTGAGTGCATTTCATGTTCGTGTACAAGTCAGATATCTACTTATAGTGAGTACTTACAAGACAAGGCACGTAATGTATGTTTCCTCGAGTTTTCAGTTAACATTGTACACTATTTAAAAAATAAAATGCAACAATGACTCATGCCAAGTCAGCCACGCATGTGATAAATGTATGCATGATGCACCATGAAACAAATCACAGCTTTTTTACTCCGTATTGATCACTTGCCTTCTTGAAAAAGTGTAGGATTTTCAATGGTATCGTGTTGACAAGAAACGATATCATTCTTTGTTTCTTAATCGGCCTCTTTTGTTTTTAGGCTTGTTGTAATGAGCTCAGACATGTTAACCGATGAGAATAGAAGTACTCATCAGTTCACGAGCACGACAATCGTGAAATTTTCCCCTCATTTTTTCCGTGTCGTCCATCCGTCCTAAGCAAATAATGTTAAAACCTTGTTATTGAACCATATTCCAATAAATCACATTCGTCATTCATTACACAGTTTCATTCAGCTTTGCTATTAAACGTGTAATGAAATCAGTGAATGAAACGCTAAGTGTAAAAAATTGATGCTTTAATTGGTTCTTGCTCTGTAATTGTCTGGTAACTGGTGTAACTCGTAGGTCAGGTACATGTGTTTCGGCACGCTATTATTCTTTGTTTTGCACGAACGATGCGCAACACTGCACCTACCACAATAAAAACAGCAAAGCTAGCAGAAAAGCAGTTTACTTTTGCACATCTTTCCTGTAACCTATCGTCATACAGCTAAAAAAGAAGAGCAAGCTGTGAAGGCGATGAGGAAATGGAAGGAAGATAAAGTTGCGAAATAATTTGAACTTGAAGCTGCAGTGTAAACGCTTGAGTGCCTCGCTGCCTCTTGTCAGTTCGTCATCCTGTAACGTAAAGTAGAAATATGCATAAATCACATATCTAGAGAGAATCTCGTTTTCAGAGGCGTATAAGATGCTTTTGTTGGATCCCACACCACCGTATCTTCTCATCTTGATCTTGCAGGATGAGTTGTGCTACTTCTTTGAAGCTTGACTAGGGGAAGGGCTTGAAAAGCTTTTAAGACTGATTCAGGAAAATGCTGTCTTGTGTAAACCGTTAAACTGGCCAACAGATGAAGAAGCACTTTACCATGTGCCAGGTTGATTGATTTGTTTATAAAAGATTGTTGATATTTACTGAGCCTTTGACAGAATGATGGGATGGAAGGAGAGCAAAAATGGTTTAACATTCATGGATTTCAAACCTCTATGTAAACGAAATGCTTCTTTATTTGTACATACATTGAGCAGGCTGAGTTGAGATGATTTCTTAAAAAGAATAAATGGTGGGTTAAATTAAAACATATATTTTCTAATAGCCTCACACAGTCCCACTGATTTGAAAGAAACCCGTGCTCGTGTGACATTTGAAATGTGTGTGTTGATAGAAATTGGCGAGGGTGACACAATTTTCAGTAAATTTTTTGACACATTTTAGCCGATGGCTTGCCAATACACAAAGCAAGAAAAATACATAAAAGCACGACGTTCCACGAACCAGTAAGTTCACAACTGAATGCATCATCGAATGATGACACGGGGCTTTTTCTGTGAGTAGAACGAACGAGAACGTGCTGTAGCAGAGTAAAAAATAAGATGTTTTTATTTTTTATTGCGTTTGTGGAAAGTACTTGATTTGTCTTACTCATCCAAATCCCCTTCAACTTTAACCATTTATTTTCTTTCCGCATCACTATTGGATTTTCTAATAACGTAGTATGTACCACATCCAAACTACCCTAAGTATGGCCAATGTTTTTGAACACGATGATGATGATGCATGTATTGCCATTTTTGCAGTACTTTACATTTATTTACCTTGTACCACATCGTCATGCAAAGAACATAGTCACCTATAGGTAAACTGCATCGTAAGATTTTATGTATGTAGACCAGGTGGTTGAAAGCTCAAGGTTACGGTTGGCTTTGTGATGCATGTGCTAATAAAGAGCAAAAAGTAACATTTTAGTGGAAAAAATGAAACTGCCAATAAAATGAGTTTTTTCCTGTTAAAAGTACGAACGTGAGCTCCGTTCGAGCACGCGGGTAATATAAATTCTAATATGAGAGTAAATGGTGTATACAATAGTTCCAAAGAAGATGTAATAAATAGCATGTACTCTTTAAAGATCTTTTTACCTTTGTCCATTGAAATCTCGACGAATTACCAGCATATGTTTGTACATTCATTGGATATGCTGACTGAAAATAAAACTTATGCACTTAAAATTTTGTTTGAGCCTTGTGCTTTCAAATGACTTTTTATATGCATTTTCGTTAGTGACTTAGTGATGTATGCTAATTTAAGCAGTGCAAAAATAAATGTGCGTTTTTAGGGTGTCATAAATGCATTTAAAACATTTACATATTTTATCTTTCATGTAGCTTAATTTATAAAAAACGTTAATGGGCTTGCTCCTGCCGAGCTGTGCTTGGCGAAAAGTGAACCGAGATTTGACATTGTGCTGAGTGCATGCAAATGTTTTACTCACGGTTTACACATTAATGAACTACCCATTACCCATTTAATTTCTGCAAACGTGATATCATCCCAAACTCATTTTGATTCTCATGGCCAGTTAACGAACATACAAATATTCCATTCGGTGCAGTGCTTTATACGGGCAAGCAAATAAAGTTTTAAATGCATATCGGTGTACATGAGCAGTTGTCCCCCGGTATCAATCTTATCATAACTTGCATATATGCAATATTCAAATAAATGGGACATCTAAATGTACCTTGCTTTCGGTAGGCTGATTCTTATCAAGCTTATACGTGCTTTTAGCGCATACAAATCTTCACTTTTGGTGTGAATGAAAAACGAAGTAGATTTTATCGTAGAATGAATCTACTCGTTTTTGTGCGCATACAACTGGAAGGAACAATCACGTGATATACAATTAATTGCAAATACAATACTGGTATTTAGTTAAAAGGATATTGGTAATCTAATCAGTCATGGCCATTTAATTTGGCGAGGTTAAAATGAAATGCCCAAACACTTATAGGTACATACTTAAACTTTTAAGTACGTAGATAAAATTTGTTTTCCACTTGAAGTGTGGCCAACTGAATTGAACCACTCGCACTTGTAACACAAGTATGCCTTCACATTTGCAATTCCATCATTGATGAATTACAACTACTACAGGTATTCAGCCATACGCGCAGAATATCAATATAATTGTGTAGCTTGTGAAGGCCAAAAATGCAGCAACAAAGTAACTTTTCATTGCAGTTTACCTGCATGTATTTACGTAATCAATTTTCTACTACCCACTTCATTGCAATATATAATATGTTAGGATAGGTGATTGACGACCTTTGGGCATCTGATGTTTGATCTGATGGATAATAGTATTGATAAAAACCATGAAAGCACGAGAGACACGTACAATCAGAATACAGATATGCATTCGTATTCAGGCAGAATGAACCAAACCGAATGTAGAGATCATTTTCCTAGGAACGAAGCCGTGCCCAATAGAAAATATATTTATGATAAAATGGGCAACTTTGTAAGTTTCAAGGAAAAGTGAAAGTGAGTCCTCCTATATTTATTATGTTTCACAAGTTTGTAAGTTTGTTCGAAATTACAATAATAATGATCGATGCAATAAAGTTTTCATAATTTCGCAGTTAATTTTCCCATTGTGTGCGTCCGCTCAGCAGCATGCTTTCGTTGCATTTTGGCTAAATTGATTAGTAGCTTATAACAATGCGTGATTAAGAAAAAATATTTATTTAGCACATCCAGCATAACAATTACACACATTTCAAAATCTGATGAATAAAACAATTTAGAACACAAATGTTTTAAATTGTCAATATTGATATTATTATTGTGTATTATTCATAAAATAACTTTGGATATATTCTTAAATAATTTATGTTGTTCTAATTCTAAATCCGTATTATTGTGCTAACGCCTTTGTAGGTGGAATATTACAAAAAGGTTCAAAGGTGTGAGAATGGCCATGGTGCAAGAACATTAAGAGGTTTGCTGGAATTGAACAATCACCATTCATTAAATCTTGAAAGTGAGTTCATTAAACCTAAACTAATACACATAATTAGCCCACTATCTATCTCATCTCATTGTCATGCACTTCAATAGGTTATTTGCAGTTGTGTTGGAATTTTCCCTTACCGTTACATTGAAGTAATTGTGCCCTGGAAGTAGCTAAATACAAAATTTCAGTTTAATAGGAAATTTACAAGGGATACATGTCTTAAGTATGTAGGTAATCAAGAAGGTTAACTCGCGATCACGAAAAGCTTAAACGTTTTGTGCACATGAGAAAACAACCTAATGCATCACCATTTAAAAATTTCATAAATCATGACTCATTGTTTTGTAGTTAACAGACTTCTTTTGACATAAACACGTTTAGTGATTGCAGGAAAACGCTACTTCAGATTTCTCTGAATTTTACAAATTCTCAGTTAGTTGTTTAATTAATAGTTGTATTTAGAACAGAGCACAGATTCTTCAGAAATACGAAAATATAACCTGAATAATCTATTGTCCTATTTGAAGGAGAACTGTTTCTGACCAATATAATGTTAGCCAATATTTGAACATCAAAAACATTCAAAAATGTGCATAAAACATTATATAAGAAGTAAATACAATTGAAACTAAACTAGATGCTAGATTATGAGTTGGACAAAGTTAACATTGATGGCGATCAAAATTGAAATACACAGCCGTTAATACTAAACGAACGTCGACTTCTTTTGAAAGTCTTTCGAATAAATTCAAAGATCCCAGAAAGCACAATGTGTTATATCACTACATTATATTGCCATAATACACGAGTGTATTGAACATTTGACACATTGCGTTTAAAATTGCAGCAAAAATAATTAATGCAGAGCATGAATTGAATGGATGATGGCTTATGTCATCAAATAGTACTACCCAAACATCACAAGGATTTAAGCTCTGTTCAGTTTTCAACTAACTTTCCAAATCAATTTAACTTCCTAAAATAAAATTTTAATATTCATACTTATTATAACAAAAATATTTGACAAACGAGGTATGAAACAATACCTGAATTTTGCTCCATTATGCTTTCCACAGCAAATTCTCGCAATGCCCCGATGTAAGATATTAAGTGTGCCATTTATCGCATTGCAGTGATTCCTGTGACTGTAACGTATGCATAAGCTCTTATCCTAGTATACACTCTAAACATTTCAAGTGTACCTACTTGTTTCTTAATCCAGCCAATGTTTTATATTTTATTTTGTATTACTGTCACTGTCCGTGAGCATTTACACACAGAGGCATGCCCACTTTACTTTTTATAGAATTTTTCAAGTCACGTGCGCGTACTAATAATGAGTGATGTGAATTGAGCCCTGAAAGCTTCGCCAAGGACCCGTTTGAATTTATGATATATAACGGGTTACTTTCCATATTATGTTTTTTGCTATATACGAACAAAACGAGATGTTATATCCATCCGACTACATGTTATATAGATCAAAGTTGTAGGTACAAACAGAAAATGTTCATTTCTATTGTATGATTCCTGTTCAGGTAAACAAAACGCATCCAAGAATGGAAATCTTTGGAGAATAGTCCTACACAACACCACGATCATCTCAGCTTTTAGAAACACTATATAATGCATCGAGCCAAGTTTTGTTATGTAGGAAGAAAGCATTCCCTTAAGACAGCACACAGAAGTAGAATCAGTGTGCGTAAAGACGAATCACCATATATTACATGGCATACATCTTTTTGACTGCACTATACAATAACACTAGAAAGCATATAATATATGTATACCTACATGGACATATTTATTACGTATTTTCTGCCGTAGAAAATTTTCTTCTCATTCAAGTTAAAAAAATCCTCTTCAATTTACCCCAGCACCAGCATCACCTTCTTCATCCTCCTCATCATCATCAACAACATGATCACGAAGAAAAATGAAGCCAAAGAAGAAACACATATTGCACAAATCGTCCAACGCTACTTTCCCCATCTTTCCACGTCTCAACTCTGTCTCGTTCCCTCTCTGGAGTGAACTGAATGATATAATAGATAAAGGCAATAACCTACTACTATGCTGTGCACTAGATGGTTTCCCATATTATTATAGAAGTGTACCGTCATACGTAACGAAGCAAACGACGCCGTGCTCCTTGGTAAAAATGTGGGAACACTTCAGTTAGTTAGCATTCCAGCACAACTATACAACCTACTTTTGCATGCATCTCAGGCGCACACATTCTTTCCCTTGACGCCTATCCTGGTCTCCATCACCGTACTTTTCTTTCTCTCTTCCCTTTCTCTCCATCTCTCTTTCAAACTTTTTTTCTTTAACTTCATAGCTCCTGCCTCCAACTATGAAGGTCTAAATTCAAAGAGAAAAGCACACCGAAAAATGTAAGATATCTCTCACACTCACAAGATTATTCTTCTTTACTCCATATCATTTCTTTCTCCTCCATCCCGTGTTTCATCCCGGAAAGCAGAGAGAAAAGAAAATAGAAGTTCACTTAAGCTTTTTACTGCGCCCTTTTTGCGTGCTCTTTTTACGCTATGCTATCCGATAGGAAATGATCTTTGAGTCTGTTTTGATATGCCTCACATGCACTTTTCCCTTTTCAAATGTCATACATTATAATAATCCCTGTCCATTTGACAATTTCTTGTGTGATTTTTGCTTTCACCAAGATTACTTTGCCATAGATAGCATCATGGCGGATCAGGATATATATAATATGTGGACTTGTACCCACTTCCCACTTTCTTTCATTCCCCTGAAGAACACAACCCAACAACATTGTATGGCCTTATAGCTCATGTAACGCCTGCCTTTTGTTTCTATATTACGAAGATTTTTTTGATGAAAAAATGATTTTATGCTATGCAGCTCATATCCTTCGGTCCTTCCTCCTCAGCAGCACTAATACTTACTACACAACTTCGGAACTGCGTAGAAGCTGTGGTGTACTTGCTGGCGGATGCATTAGATTTTATCGCAAGTAATTTATCAAAATGTAAAGTATCAGCCCCAGCGCTACTCGAGTGCATATCAAAATGAGTCATTTTATAGAAAGCATTTCATCCATAATATTTTCAGGTAATGCGACTTCACGAAAACGAGTTTTAAAAGAAGAAGGAAAACATAAATAAATCCTGTAATACTTGACGTTTCAATGACGGATTCAAATTCGTCGTCAGCCGTGCGAGTGCGATAACTAGAGCAAACTACATAAAAATGTGAAGCAATTTATAGAAATACAAAAAACAATGGAAAAAGGTCCAAGCGTTCGTTGTTTGTACATTAGTTTATGTGCGATAACAAGTAAAAAATAAACTATATTCTTTAAATGTTCAACGATTCAACAAAGCCCGATGCTGCTCCAATTTCTTGCTGTTGTAAGGAAAATTTAAAAGGGGAAAATTCAAAAGGGGAAAATTCAAAAGGGGAAAATTCAAAAGGGGAAAATTCAAAAGGGGAAAATTCAAAAGGGGAAAATTCAAAAGGGGAAAATTCAAAAGGGGAAAATTTAAAAGGGGAAAATTCAAAAGGGGAAAATTTAAAAGGGGAAAATTCAAAAGGGGAAAATTCAAAAGGGGAAAATTCAAAAGGGGAAAATTTAAAAGGGGAAAATTTAAAAGGGGAAAATTCAAAAGGGGAAAATTTAAAAGGGGAAAATTTAAAAGGGGAAAATTCAAAAGGGGAAAATTCAAAAGGGGAAAATTCAAAAGGGGAAAATTCAAAAGGGGAAAATTCAAAAGGGGAAAATTCAAAGGGGAAAATTCAAAAGGGGAAAATTCAAAAGGGGAAAATTCAAAAGGGGAAAATTCAAAAGGGGAAAATTCAAAAGGGGAAAATTCAAAGGGGAAAATTCAAAAGGGGAAAATTCAAAAGGGGAAAATTCAAAGGGGAAAATTCAAAAGGGGAAAATTCAAAACGGGAAAATTCAAAACGGGAAAATTCAAAAGGGGAAAATTCAAAAGGGGAAAATTCAAAAGGGGAAAATTCAAAAGGGGAAAATTCAAAGGGGAAAATTCAAAAGGGGAAAATTCAAAAGGGGAAAATTCAAAAGGGGAAAATTCAAAAGGGGAAAATTTAAAAGGGGAAAATTCAAAAGGGGAAAATTCAAAAGGGGAAAATTCAAAAGGGGAAAATTCAAAAGGGGAAAATTCAAAAGGGGAAAATTCAAAAGGGGAAAATTCAAAAGGGGAAAATTCAAAAGGGGAAAATTCAAAAGGGGAAAATTCAAAAGGGGAAAATTCTAAACGGGAAAATTCAAAAGGGGAAAATTCAAAAGGGGAAAATTTAAAAGGGGAAAATTCAAAAGGGGAAAATTCAAAAGGGGAAAATTTAAAAGGGGAAAATTCAAAAGGGGAAAATTCAAAAGGGGAAAATATGGTCGCAAAATTACATTATTTCGCATAAATATCGTCGCAATATTCTTTTCCCCCCATATATATCGTCGCAAAATTACATTAATTGGCATAAATACTGTTTTATTATTCTTCATGTATACTTACATAGGTTGACGTATGACACACCATGTCAGTGCACAGTGCACAAAGAAATCAATGACCTTTTCGAACAACTTAACCTCGAATGGATTCATGACATTATTATAAATTAATTAACATGTATGCTATGTATTTTTACATAAGGACGAGGTTCCGGTTCTATCAACTAACAACAACCATCATTATTGGTATTAAATGAACAGTTCATAATAGTTAATGGTGATCGAATTAATATTCTCATCAATTCTCATGTTCCTTTGTTCTGCTTAGGCACGAGTCAGCTCTTGCTCGTCCATCTTTTAGTCTAATTGCTTGCAAAAAATTTTCATTATTTCATCGACTGGAAATGCTAGCTTCAACTGCTGCCTTTGTTCACACTGCTTCGTCTTGAACATGTCATAAAAATCTATAAACAGCGCCAATTTCAACTTTCATGTTTTTTTGTACAATGATTCTGGTTGAAGCACATGCTTTCATGTGCTCCCATCCATCCCATCCAGTTTATCAGGTTGGGTTAGTGCACATGAACATGTGATATTGCGTGTTTTTAAACACAGTTTGTTTTGTAGAATTGCTTTCTAAACGGAGTGAGGTTAACTAAATAAGTGCATAGTTAAGTCAGTTAGTTAAGCTTACAGTACATAGTACATGGTCGCATCAAAATCTTATACGAGTTCAACAATATGGGTTCCACAGTTAATAATAGTAGTGACGAGCCGGTTTCAAATCATTCAGTTAAAATGATAAGCTCGCCGGCTAGTTCTAACACGGATAACCTAAAGGCGATTAGTTCAGAAATGGAAACGGCGTTCCAGAATATAACCGATTATGCGAACGAGTGTACCTCACTGATTTCCGCCCTGTGCTATAAAATCGAAGGTGGGGATATCTCAACAGATAAGGTAAAGTGTGAAACCAAAAGTCAAGAACTGCGAAAGTTTGGTTAGTTAGATATCAATGATAATTGCCAAGATTGTTGCTTCGTTGTTAAATTGCTAAACATAATTTTGCATTCTCATGTGTTCCAGGGTCTCAGCTTTCTGGAAGTAAAAAATCATTTATTGCTGCAGTACTTGATAGGGATTACTGGCGTGTCATTGAATAAATCCTGTGGGAAGTCAATTAAAGAAAGCTCCTATGTTGGTACGTTTTTACTGATTTATTATAAACAAACTATGGAATTGAAATAATGGATTGAAGATAAGTGACTTTTAAAATTACTTTATTGCTATTGTAGATCAACTTATTGAACTTCGCACTGTTTTGGAGAAAATCCGACCAATTGACAACAAGTTAAAATACCAAATTGACAAACTTGTGCGGAACGCCACTTCAGGAACTGTTGAAGCTGATCCATTGCGACATCGGGCTAATCCTGATAATTTGGCTGGGGTAAGAACAGAACGCCTTAATGGAACTCCAAGTTTGTAAAAGTCATTCACCTAAAGTTACTGGTTGTGAATGTTAATATAACTAATCTTGTCTGACCATTTGTCTAGCCAAATGAGGATTCCAGTGATGAGGATGATGATATGCCCAAATCGGAAAAGCCTAAATCAGATGTCTATCAACCACCTAGAGTTGCCCCTCAGTATTTCGGTAAGTTCATCATTTGCTAAAATGCCTTTGCCAAATTTTACAAAAATGACAAATACTTATTGCAGGCAGATTTTAATTTGATTTTGTTTAATTTATGTAGATGGTGAGGAAGAAGCTCCCGCAAAACAGGCAGAGAAAGCAAAGAAAAAGTTCATTAATCGAAGTTTGATACGAGAAATGCAAGAAGAACTACTGGATACTCCTGTTGAAATTCACAACCGAGGGGATTCGTATTCCTTTGAGCATCAAAGAAAGGCTCAGGAAAAACAAAGGTTAGAAATTTTGTGGATAGAAGTGAAGGGGCAAATGCAAGCTTAAAGAATGTACACCAATGTAATTTTATCTTTTCTACGTTACTTCCAGATTTGAGGAGGCCTACATGACTCGTCTACCAACAACCAAACTGGAAAGGCACAAGATGAGATCGATTAGTACGATGGGAGTATTAGGTGATGAAATTACAGATTTCTCAGGAAAAATGAATAAGGCTGGTAAAGGAAGTAAATCAAAAGGTACCAAGCGCAAGTTTAAGGGGAAGAAAAGCGGCGGTAAGAAGAAGTTTCGCAAGTAAACTAGAGTTGTCTGTTGTCTCAATTAATTTGTTTTTGTATAAGGTTATTTAATAGTTTTCGTATTTTCTTTACATGAATTTTAAACATTAAACGCAAATATAAGTAAACTAGCTTTGTTTTACGTAATTAAAATTAAAAACTGCAAATGCAACATGTATTGAGACTGACTACTAAATACTAAATCAAACATACATATTATATACACTATATGTAATTAAACATTCAATAATACCATTCCTAAGGATCATACTAAAAGATTCACGTCGACGGTTCCATTTTGACAAGACCTAAACTTGGCATTGAAATTTCAGCATTGTTAGATGCAACATCTGATGTTACATTTGAATTCAGAGTAACGGGAGGTGCTGGAGGTGTAGGTGAAGAAGGTGCAACTGTAGGAGGCAAACTCGCCCTCTGAGTAACAGTTACATCAGCAGAAAGTCCTAGTTTGGTGTAATCAATTAATTGACTCACTGGAGGTAGGGATGCCGGTACGGCAGATGCTAAGCTACTTTGTACCACATCATTGACAATGTCACTAGTTGTTTGCGCAGTACTGTAGACAGTAGAATTAGGGAATATTGGCGTTGCGCCGACAGTAACAAATGCAGATGGGCTCGAGCTCGAAGCTGACGATGATGGCG
This sequence comes from Sinella curviseta, assembly GCA_004115045.4. Classification (NCBI taxonomy): domain Eukaryota; kingdom Metazoa; phylum Arthropoda; class Collembola; order Entomobryomorpha; family Entomobryidae; genus Sinella; species Sinella curviseta. The sequence continues at coordinate 50,350,241 of CM023201.3, read as the reverse complement.
AGTTAGAGTATCTAGTTGTTGCCGTTTTACTAGTCCCTGCTCGTACACCAGATACTGGGGCGGGCTTCTTGAAGACATCTCCATCACTGGACTTTGAATGTTTCGAAATAGATTCAGTAAGAAAGGGAGACGGCGTGAGAGGCTGAGACGTGGGCCGTATCGTCAAGTCTCCGCTGCTGAAAGGTAAGAGTGACGGACCACTGTTGCCTAAACCGATCGCGGAACGATTACTGCCTGGTCGCAATGCAAATGCGTTCGCATGACCACTGCTCAGTCCTAAAATAGGAGAGTTGCTCGCGCTAGTACTAGATGCGTTGCGTTTTCGCGGACTGGCGTACCTGCTTGATAAAATACCATCACCTCCAACACCGCCCGTATGTCTTAAACTAGAAATAGATGGAAAACTGGAGGAAGAAAATGTATCGAAAGATTTTAGACGTGCGTTTATAACTTCTTTCTTGACCTCATGCATAACCTCCTTCCTCATCAGTTTTTCATTGATTTTAAAGATGAGCTTGATGTGAGTTATCTACGAAAACGAACCAAAGAAAATCGCTATTAGGTTAAAGACACGTTTAATGATTTGGAAGTATTAAGCTATCATTCACAGGGTAATAGATCAGAATAGGTTTTATTCTGATATCCTGATCCTGTATCAAGTATCATTCATTATAATTCGTAAGAGTGCATTTTTCCTAGTGAAAATGTTCACCAACCTGTATTACACAGCCATCTGTCAATTTTGTCATTCCTCCGTAAGGCACGTGAACATTATCAACAAAAATGGAATGCCGACCCTGATTAATTATGAAGAAATCTCCAAACCCCCGCATTTGTATCACTGCTTGCCGCCTAGACACCTTTCCTGACGCACCTTCAAGTGTGAGATCTGCGTCAACTTTATTATTTGTGCTGTGTCTTCCAAGGAGGATCTATAAAGTACACAAAAAAGGCCGCATAAAAGGGAAGTTCATAAATGTACATACCTATACTAGAAAAATTCAACCACAAACTGTTTTACCTCTTTCGACCTCATACAGTAACGGACTTGCTTTCCACGTAATATAGCGTAAGTTTGATCATCGAATTCTGATATTGAAAATATAGACTGGAGATCACTGGTTCCATCTGACACGACAAGCTCTTGCATGCAATGCCAAGATTCAATTTCCTCTTCTAGCTGACGTATTTGGTGCTTCACTAATCTGAAAGACAACCAAACAATCATTTCTGATTCCGAACCTCTGAATAATCAAAAGTAAATCGTAATACCATGAATCAAAAGATCACTTACTTGCTTTCGTTTCTTAGCTCTTGGTATACGGCCATATCCGGTAAAGATGTCAAGTACGCGTGATCTTGCAACTCGAAGAGACTAAACGGATCTTTGTAGTCCCGTACTAGTAAGAAAATATTTAACTTATAATTAGCTCCGCATAACATTTACAAATATACAGATTCTTTTGCACGACATAATTATAATTCCTTCATTCCTTACCATCTTGACCATCTAACAAGTGAAAGCTCTTCATTTCCACCCAATGCATTAACAATTTTCTAGCAGTTCTGTTTGGGAATACTTGGGGATTTTCTTCCAAAAGTTTCATAAAGGAGCCGAGTTCTGGAGTTCCTCCAAGAACCTTAAATTAGATTCCACACGAACAATAAAATTAAAGATTGTTCCATCGCCATAATTTTTTATTATTTTGCTGGTTATATACTGGTTTTATAGTTCGTAACAAATTCTCCTCATCTTCACTAAAGAGGGCTTCAGTCTGGATTCTTGTTTTGATAACAGGATGCAGGTTATTAATTGCAGTTTGTGCTAGAACACCAGCTTTATCGTCATAAAGCAGTGTTTCCCATCTATGTGCCACCTCATCAAACGTGTAAAAACATGAAAATTTCGTTCCCGCGAAGACGTGTTCCAAATTTCCTTTAGTCTAAAAAATAAAACATAATATGATGCAGGTGAAAGTCAATCTAAACAGTAATCATTCATGAACCATGGAGGATATTTATTATTTATAAGAAAATACCTGAGTAATGTTAACTAGCAAGCGATAATCGTCCATCGGTGTCCAAACATTATTTTCAGATAAGTGATTTTTCTTGGCACTTTCTGATGTGCTAGTCTGTGTCGTTTCTTCTAAATCAGACCGTTTCTTTCGTGTAAATCTACGCTTCGTGTCAACATTGCTACTCGTACTCACGTACCTCCTTCGATACATGGAACTTTTCCCTTTGTTACCCATCATAAATGATGGAGTGTGTCCTAAAATGGGCGCAGACAACGGAGGCGACTTCAAGGACGACAAGGATGCATCGTTGTAGTGTACATTTGACGTACTTTGAGTTCTCCGACGTCGGTCCACCTCAAGTTCTCCTAACTCTGGTTGGTATTTAGAAGTTAGCTTTAACATTGATTTTTGAATTTCCACCAGCTTTTGTGCATACGATCTTGACATTGTTAAGCACTTCTCCTTAGATTTCTTTTTCTTCTTCTCTACAAATAACAAAACATAAGTTCAAGTTGTTAGTTTTTTATAGCTTGGTAGGTAAAATGTAAATTGTCATTTAAGCTGTACGAACTAATTAAAAATATGTATATTTATAATAACATGTAACTTACTTTTCTTATGAGGCTGAAATTCATCAAGAAACTCAGGATCCGACTCAGGAGCGTTAGCTATTACATAGTCGCTGTTTTCTGTGGAAGGCTCCTTTAAAATCAAAAGGGTTAGACGAGGGCGCTTTATAACTTCTTCAATTTCGGATGAAGTAAATTCTATCGCCGTTGAGTTCATTTGCGGCGAAACATTGTCTTCAAACTTTTCACTTGCACTAACAACTGAGCCAGGAGTTCTATTTGCATCATTTTCATTGTTGGCCACGATAGATGAAGAACCTTTCTCGGATGATTGGTCGTCCGACTTAGAATTTGACGTTGTAACGCTTCCATCACTTCCAACTAATCCCAGAGTTGGAAAGGATGTTCTTCCCATCCCACGTCCTCTTTCTGCTTCCATTTTCTCGGGAGTACAATGCGCAAATTGTGTAGTAGATCTCGTTCGTAGTAAGAAGTCATCCAATCCAGCCAGAAAGCTATAAAACATGTATTAAATTAATATATGATTTATTATCGCCACTACATTGATCAACGTCCTCCTTCCATCCCACAAAACTTTGGACTTTCACCATCGGCTCCAGAGATTATAGAAAAATTATAGAAACGGCAAATTGTCAGAGTATAACATACCAAACAGACACAATCACGACGGTTGGATAAACGAGTTAGAGGCTATCATTAGCCGAATCACAATGATTGATAATCACGAGGACCTAACAGTACTAATGGTCAAGTCCAGTTGAACCCAATGACTTGATTTTCATACTCCTAAGGTCCTCAGATAACCGTACAACGGCCAATTTAAATTTTTCCACATTATGATGATTATGATTGTTCCAATGAATTCAAATCGAATTTCGAAATGAAGCAAAAGCACACACCCAATTTACCCTCACACACACGTGTTTTTTATCACTAACTAAATGACTAAAATTAAATGCCAGTTGAGGGGATTGAACTATCTCTAAAGTAAACATAACTGGGAGGAAACTTCCGCCCTGTAACCGCAACACCTGAGACCAATTTAATGTATTTCAAAAAAAAAAAGTTAAATTCTTGCAAGCTGCAATTGCAACCTATTGTTAGGCAGAGGCCTGTAGGAGGAAAACAACAACACAGCTCTACACAAACACTGGACTACTAATCGTCATGCAAAGTTGAATCACGCGCTCACTCGTTTGGGCAGCATCAAGCCTGTTCAGCTGAACCCGAGTATCGATGATCCGACCTTTTACACATTCACTCAACACACCGCACTGCCCCACACAACTGGAATGGCAAGTTTGGATTCGATTCGGGAAACAAAGCAAAGTCAAGAAACAAGACGCCGCCGCGGCTTGAGGCACGGACGCAATCAATATGAACTTCATTGAATGAAGTGAACTTGTAAAAATTGAAAATGTATGCAATAGTTGCCTATAAAATATGAGTTTTTGTTGCATGAAAATGAATGCCCCTACTATTTGTCTTTTGTAGTGAAGTCAGTCTTACAATTAGTCATGATGATTATTTTATGATTCTATGTATGTATATTATCATATTATGAAATCCATCTACTAGTATATACTAGTATATACTTTGTACTTAATATACTCAAAAGAATAGAAAATTCGCTTTTTATACAAGGTTTTAGAACTTGATTTTGCAACATCATAAGCATAATTTGCAATTTCAAATTGCTTTCCATTTTGCAAGCAAAAATGTCATAAATGCAACAGCTTCAAAAGGAAAAAGCTTGGTCAAAATTGTGCTGGGAACGGGACCGCTGTGTTCAATATTCTGACAACGTGACGTTACAACTATTGAGATTGAGAATATTATTGAGATAACGTTACAGATGCAAATTAGCCTCAGACATGGGTAGTTTATTCGTATTTTTTACAATAAATAGAAGAAAAGGTGACAAAACTAATTAGTGAAATTATACATATTAAATAACTGTATAGATATATATATATATACCTTTTTAGAGTAATACAGGATATAGGTTTTATAATTTGATATGTGGTTTACCACTATAAGCTAATATTAAATTTTTATAAGTTATAAAAATAGTGTTTTGGTAGACTAAGATATTAGTATAAGTATTTGGTGAAATTTCTGGTTAAGGCTCCTTGAAGTGATTCATCCTTCTTATCAATAGTTTAAAGTTTATGCGTTATAAATATTTTATTTTTTAAATGTAAGAGGCAAAAGGCTTCTAACTCATTGATTTTTTGGGACACAGGTAACAGTAACCAGTAACAGGATGAGTAACACTTCGCGTTTATATAGGTCTTCCGGTTAAACATTAAAAGTTCAGCAATAAGTTTAGCTCGTGTTTGATGATACTTTAATCCTGTCACTTATGTATATTCATTTTACATCTTATGTTAAGATTTTTAACAGCTCACAGTAAAAATGAACATTTGAACGCGAAACCTGTAACTTTCCGTAAACCAATACATAACATAACTAGGTACACATACTATAAAATGCATATTTAGATGAAAATTCGATCCTACATTAAATAAGAGAACTTAAGCTACCAAGTTATTTGGGTAATTACATTTTTTATGAAGTCACACACTACTGAAATTGAAACAAACACACTAAAACCTAATTGGTAAAATTCAATCCAACAGATATTAATGTAGGTATGTGAATATCATCCGATTGGATAACCGTCGCGTGGTGGCGCTAGCCGTCAGTTCACTTGAGCAGTATTATTAGTTGCAAGCATCAAACATACGTGGACGTACCAAACCAACCTTACTTTTGTACCAAAACCCTTGGCCAACCGCATATGCAAAAACAATTACGGCAGCGTTGACCTGACCATTGGAAAACCGTATAATATCAATATCATATCAGGCCAGAAAATTGGAGTAAATTTCTCGCATGCATAGGTTTGAATTTGTACCTGTGATCTTATAATACCAGGAATTACCAGATTGCAATGATTCACCATTTACGTTAGAACTTTTTATAATATATTGATAACGATTATTTGCTTATCATTATAAATAAATATCTTTGTTTTCACAAAGGAAATAAATATGCGAACTAATGATACAGTAAATTTAACGCACTTCAAATTCTTAAGCTGGGAAGTGTTTTTACTTATTGTCATTTCGTTCCGACCAGTAGTCAGTAATGACTTTAATGCAGTCAGAATTAAAACTAATGTAGATCTTATATACGTGTCATTTACATAATAAATACAAGTAGAAAAAATCAAAAAAGGTAATCAAAAACCTACTAGTAATATCTTAGCACATTGTATCAATAAATTCCACTAATTCCAGTACATTAAGTATATTATGAACATTATTCTAAATTATTCCTGAACGATCCGTGGTGGTGGGTTATCTATAGTACTATCAACTATGTTTACTTTAAATAAATCACCTTTTCCATGATTGTAAAATTTCGACCATTTTAAATGCTTGGCCGGTTAGCCAGTCTATAAGGTTCCAACAATCTGGTCAAAACAAGACAGTTCGTTTACGTAATGACATTCATACTAGATAGTCTAACATTTAAAGCAAGGGTTATTATCTGCACTTACTTTGTTTTTTTTGAATGTTGTAATTTTTGTGATCTTGCAAGGAGTAACTTATATTTTCTACAGGTTTCTCTTTGGAAAGTATGTGACGGATGGTTGAATGATAACAGCTTCGTACTTGCATAAAATTGACTGGGATATTAATAATTAATACTTTTAGAAGATGTGATGTAATATGTAACTGCTTCAGATGTTCGAGTGAAAAGTACTTTAGTCTTGACGACTTCTCCGTTTTCTAGAGGTGTCCTCATCCAAATCGTTCTCAGGAATTAGTTCTGTCACAAAATTTTTAAGTTGAATTTAAATATTGATACCGATTGATTGATTAGCAATTAGCAGTGTCTCATCTCCGACAACTGATGTAGCCACCTATAATAGTTTAGGTAATATCTTATTTACCTTTGCTAGATGCTTTTGACGCATTAGACATTGTTGACGCTTTCCTTCCCCGCTTTACAGGATTGATCGTTTCGGTCGACTCCCCCACAGAGTTGTCAGGAATACTTCTCTTTCTTCTGGTTTTTGGAGAAGTGTCACCTTCATCGTTTGCGTTATCCTGTTGTCCTTCTTTATCGCCTTTGGAGGACGCCGTTGACCTAGCTCGTTTCCTCGCAGACGCCGTATTTTTGGAATTGTCATCGTTAGTAGCATCGTCATTATTGTCGGCCGTATCATCTGAATTCCCTTTTTTGGAAACAATTCCCGTACCATCGACGGCGTTGGCTGGCCCGTTGTTTGCTTCAGTCACTTCACTTCCGCAGTCGTTTGTCTCGTCTTTCTCTACATCGTTACTTTTTCTAGGACTGCGTTTCTGAAAGTATGACGTTATCAAGGTGCTTCGTGGCGAGTCTTTACTTTCAGTACTTGTACTTCTGCGGCTCTTGTTTTTGGCGGAAACCGTATTCACGTCATTAGTCGCCTTTTTGTCTGCAACTGTCTTTTTAGACGACTTCGCTACAGCTTCTGTGGCTTCCTTTTCTACCTCATTTACTTTCGAGTTCTTTGGTGCAGCTTTGGTTGGAGATTTGGCAGGACTGTCCTTCCTTTTTGTAGGGGTCATAACAATTAAATCATCGAACTTCTTCGGCTTCCTAATCGTACGTGTTCTAGAGCGTAGAGGTTCTGCATTTCCTTCTACAGAATTCCCTGTAACTTCTGCTGACTGATCTTTGGAAGGAGTAACAGTTGCTGTCTCTACATCACCTCTACGAGAACCCTTACGAGCATTTGGTGCTGGTGCAGCTTCTGCTGGCTTTGTAACTTCCACCTTTTGTTTTGGGGACTGACCGCGCTTTGAAGCCGTGGCAGCTTTACTTTTCGAGGGAGTCTGATTTTTCGGTTGTTTGGTTTGGCGAGTTCGCTTTTTTGCCACCTCTACTGAAAGATAGGAAAAACCCAATTGAATTATTACTGCCTTGTTGTCCTTCAGCATATTGATGATAATCTATTATGATTATTATTTCATAGTTAAACGGTACAAGACGAACCTTTCTTTTTAGAATCCTCGGCAATATGCAGCTTGCCTTCGTCTTCATCGGAGTCTGGTAGATCCGGTATTGCCATTTCCATTCCATCGTCATCATCGCTCGTGTCCGCCTCACCCTTGGTGGCCACAGGGAAGTTCATTTTCAACACTGTCTCCAAACTTTCTGCTGTTCTACTGGAGACAGAACTTCCAAAATCCTCATCAGCACTTGCACCACTCGAATCCAAATACGTCGCCGTAAGACAATCAGTATGAACCCAGCCCAATGCTTGCATAGCGTCCAACAATTCATCAGAGGTGGTTCCGGGTGGTATGCTCATTTGCCCAGTATACGCCAGACGCACCAAGGTGTTCACTATTTCTTTGGTCAGGTCCGGTACTGAGATATAAACAGGATACCAGGGTGGCTGTAATTAGGAAAAATCGTATGGTTATAAAACAAAACTGACACCTCCTTCTGGGGCATTACTGAATGTCCTATATTGTATTACTAATTTAGATCTACCTGATCGTCTTGCATGGCCATGATGAGTTTTGAGGCATTGCTGATAACAAGACGATGTGCTGGAATTTCTCCGTCCTGGCAGATGAAGAACAGGTCGCAGCGTTCCTCTTCAGCGTACTCTTCATTAAACGCGTACAACTTGTCAATGTATGGCGTTTTGGGACAGTCGCTCTTAGCCACAGATTCCTTGTCCGGTGAAGCATTCTCCCGAACAATGCCTTCCGCCTGATATGATAGCAGAACCATTTTGACGGCACCCAGATCGCCGACACTAAAGTTGATAAAAAATTAACTTAAAGTACATATTATAGTTAAGAAGGGCCCAGCACATAGTTCCTAATTACATACAAATTACAATTCATCATTGATAGCTCATCAATCGGTTTTGGCATGGCATACCTTCACTTTGTCCCGGTAAAATTTGTCAATCGCTAATAATTTAACCAAAAAAACTGACCACTAGTTAATGAGAATTTTCATTTCACTAGTGCATGTCATGTCAGTTATCCCACTGGAGGAAGTGAATTTTCTCCCTAAAGACACTCAACAACGGATACTCGTGTAGAGCAAAATAAAAAGTTTTTATAAGAAACCAACTGTCGCATCAGCCCCCATAAGCACTTTTCAGTATATGGACTAATGAGACTAATTGCGAATAATGTGTTTTCAGCTTGATTGTTTAAGTTAAACCTAAACTTATAACGAGTAGTTAAAAGTTAGGTATCTCACTGAGAGCTTGTTTATGATAAACAACACAACTGCACCTACACAAGCGATACAGGAGGTGATTGATTTAGAAGAGGTATAAACAGTCGAGTGCTGGGCTCCGCACACCGCATCAAACCACTAAAATTACATACTTGAATCTCAAATGTAAGGCAGAAAAAGCAAGGCGCAGAATAGAATAAAAGCTACTTACAACAACTTACTATTAACGGCTTTGGCTAGCAAGCAGTATCGTAGTTCGATTCTTTTCACACAAACAAGCATAGCAATCAACAAAAAACACATACGAGAATCCAAAATCCTAGGCCCATGCTTACAGTTACGTTTACTTTTATAAAAATACAGGAAAGCTATTCATCGTCGTATCCGTCCACACAGTTCAGTTCACACGATGCATGAATACGAAATAAAAACTTTAAAAAATATCTTATACGCTCAGAGGGTGCATGAACATTGAACAAGTGAGAAGTGCAAACATACTTTTTAGTTCACATTCACATAATAAGCAACATACAACATCTCTCCATCTTTTACGTTCATACATGGGTATGTATAGGCTCAGCTTTCAGGTAATACTTTTATCGTGTAGTCTTTAAAGAATTTTATCAGTAACATAAATTTTTTAGTTTCGCTTATTAATGTCCTGTCATCGGTCTGCCCATTCCATTTTGCCCATTTTAATTTTGCCCTTTTAATTTTGCCCATTTTAATTTTGCCCATTTTAATTTTGCTCATTTTAATTTTGCCCATTTCAATTTGCCCATTTTAATTTTGCCCATTTTAATTCTGCCCATTTTAATTTTGCCCATTTTAATTTTGCCCATTTTAATTTTGCCCTTTTAATTTTGCCCTTTTAATTTTGCCCTTTTAATTTTGCCCTTTTAATTTTGCCCTTTTAATTTTGCCCATTTTAATTTTGCCCATTTTAATTTTGCCCATTTTAATTTTGCCCTTTTAATTTTCCCCTATTGAATTTTCCCCTTTATAATTTTCCCCTTTGGAATTTTCCCCTTTTAATTTTCCCCTATTGAATTTTCCCCTTTATAATTTTCCCCTTTGGAATTTTCCCCTTTGGAATTTCCCCCTTTTGAATTTTCTCCTTTTAATTTTGCCCATTTTAATTTTGCCCTTTTAATTTTGCCCTTTTAATTTTCCCCTTTATAATTTTCCCCTTTATAATTTTCCCCTTTATAATTTTCCCCTTTATAATTTTCCCCTTTATAATTTTCCCCTTTATAATTTTCCCCTATTGAATTTTCCCCTTTAGAATTTTCCCCTTTTGAATTTCCCCTTTTGAATTTTCTCATTTTAATTTTGCCCATTTTAGTTTTAACTGCTAACCCGTCATAACCATGGCCATGAAACCAGCTACGAGATTACATCCGCTTTAAGTTTCCAACAAAAGCTGCATTACAGAATAGATTGTGAATTCTCTTTACTCTATCTTGCCCATACAACGCACTAAAAGTATGGCTTGTATGGAAATGCCAGATGGTAGGGAGCAGCAGCAGAAACAGGCCACCCAAAACAACAGACTGACTCTGTCTTTCTGATTTTTGTGTTGCTGCTTGTGTGTGAGTGAATAGTGGAGAACAGAGATGCAAAGGCCTCTAATTTCTAAAATTATTAGAAATTAGTTCTGCTCTAATTTCTAAAAGGAGAAATTCTAATTTCTAATCCCGGTAGTTTTTAGAAATTAGAATAGAACTTTGAATCTGAAGTGTTTAGAAAATAGAAATTAGAATAGAGTTTTGGTTTCTGCACTTTTAGAGTTTAGATCAAAGTTCTAATTTCTACTTTCTACCTGGTGTTTAGCAAATGAGAGACCTAATTTCTAAATATATTAGAAATTAGTTTTGCTCTAATTTCTAAAACACAAAATTCTAATTTCTAATTCCAATAGTTTTTAGAAATTAGAATAGAACCTTGGATCCGATGTTTTTAGAAATTAGAAATTAGAATAGAGGTTTCGTTTCTGCACTTTTAGAGTTTAGAGCAAAGTTCTAATTTCTACTCCATTTTTGCATCTCTGGTGGAGAATTGAAGTGGATGGAATGAGAAATCGAGCAAGAGGAGAGATTATGATGATGATGATGCGATGCATACCAAAGAACAACTATTTAAAAAGCTGCTGACTGACTCTCTGGCTAGTCTCTGACTTGATGTTTTTTAATGTGTGTGATACAACAAGTAACAACACACACACAGACTAGATGCATTAATACTTTTTTTAATGCACACAAAATGATAGTTTATCTGCTAATATATATTAGCAAGCACTGCATACCATAAATATGTGTTTACTTTAATTTAATTAGCATTTTTTTGTTTGACCATTACGGTTGTGCTACTACTGCAAGGCTGAATGCCTATCTATGTACCACAATGATTTAATATTATTTTGGATCATCTGGAGGTCTGGCTCTGACCACAGAAGAAGAATTGTTTTGGAAGTTACGAATTTGAAATTGAATGGTAAATATTTGGAGTTAATGAGGCCAGTGGTAAAAGGTGTGAGCAATTTTAATTGATTATCGATTTGGGCACGGAAAATGGAGCCTAGAACAGTTTTAGAAAGTAGGTATTTATAATAATAGATTGTGAATTGTAATTCTGCTTCAAATTCCTGAACCAGCACTGTTGGAGTGGAACTAATAATATTCGATTGTTTGTAAACTATTTGTTGGTGGAGTTTAGTAGTCGTATGGTTTCGTAAATGCAAATGAATTTGTGGAAAAATGGTGCTTGAATGAATGAATATCAGCTGCGTTTGTTATTACTAAACAATAACAACAGCTGTGTAATGAGTGTAAATGGTGCATCAAAATCGTAACGATAATAATACTGGTAAGCGATTGTGCATGGTGCTGTATTAATAGTGCATTTAAAAGTGTTTGATTTTTGAAAATTTGTATAATTTTTAGTTTAAATATGTACATTTTTTATATCATTTGTTGTAGCACCCAGTCCTGTTGAGTATAGCGGAAGTCTGAAGTGGATCGCGTAATAACAATTAACTGTGGGAAGTGAAAAGGCTTAACAATCGTCTGATACCTAAATCTATACTGCCTTGACGTTGTAAAGTTAATCAGCCAAAATGGATATCCGTATTAGTTGTCCGATATGTGGGGAAACAGACGTGGACTGTCTACCCGAACATTTACAGTCACACTCCAAACAATCACTAATTGATATCCTGTTGGTACAACATCAACAAATTCGTCGTCAATTGTCGTCACCGAATCCTTCTGTGCATGTAATTTCGCGATCTGGATCTCCCGATGAAATCGACTCAGATTCTAATGGCGGAGCAACGAGCGAATCGGATCACGTATTACTTGAGTGCCAGTCTATTTCCAGTAATACGGATGATGGGTCCAATATAGACTCAATAATTGACATTAAGACAGAGCTGCCTAATATACGTGGTTCTCTAAACCAAAAGGCTCCAGCCAATTCTCTAGTGCATATTGAGCTTGGAAACGAGAATAGTGTAATGTCACCTGCTGGCAACGCGAATTCAAAATCTAAACCACTACATTTTATTAAAGCTGAGGGGGCTCCTGTTGTCGCTCAAACAGCCAAAGACATGAAACCTAGTGCAAAATCTGCACAACCTTCATTTGTATTAGTAGATCATGGCCCTTCTAAGCCTGGACCTTCGAGAAGAAGAATCTCCGATGACCGTTTTGCAGAAAACGCAAAGAGTAATGATCCTAATACTGCCAGTGATGTACAACCAGCCACATCTATCATTCAGTATATCATTGATGAGGTCAGTATTTTTGTAAATATGTGTGTCTAACTCCGCAAACATTATTACGCTGACGTATGAGATAATGTACATCCTATATATATATATATTTTACGTATATACTATATAATGCAATATGTTTTCTTAATTTACAGTCGGGACAGATAACGGATTCTCCTCAAGAAGAGCCGGATAGTTGGATTTTAGCTGATGGCCGTAGTATACCCGTTTACTCATCTCTAACTCAGGTTCCGGTGGTTTCAGAAAATACCCCACCATGTACAATTAACGTAGACATTTCCAGCAAACCATCGGAAAGTGAAACAATTCCAATTACTATCGAGCGAAATCCATCTCACAGCCAAATGCATTTAGATCTTATGACGGACGAAGAAATTCCTCCCAGAGGGGAAATATCAGAATATGAAGAAAGCAATGCGTCGTCAATACTTTCAGAGGACTCCGTAAGTGATAGAAAAGATTTTAACATGCTCACTTGGTTTTATTGTATAAATACATTATTACCATTATTAGCACAGTTCAGAGTCAGTATTGCTTAAATCATAAAATATGTTTTCTAACAATAGAATTTACGGCCCAATGGAAGTGGAATGTTTGGCATCAGTGAATCACGCAGATCTCCTGCAACCGTTATCCATGAACAAAACATTATAACGAGTCGCAAAAAGAAAGCGGCTAAAATAACCCCTCCGCAACAATATGTATGCCAGGAGTGTCCACAACATCAAGTAAGTGAAATACAAACTAACGTGTATGAAAAATATCAGATAAATGGATGATGAACAAAATTAGTTTTAAAAGCATCTATATCTACTGTATCTTCTTTAACATGTAATATTTGTCCTTTTCGTAGGTGTTCAGTAGCTTGTTTGAATTAGCCGAACATAAGTTTGAGTCACACCAAAGTAAATCTGTAGCAAGCACAACAGTGACGGTAGCGCCGCCAGAAGAGCATATTTTACCACACTTGGATCACATATTACCAGAAAAAATACGCCGTCAAAGTCAAAATGAAGAAATAGAAACGAAACCGGAACCACAAGTGGAAATGAAGCCTCCAGAAACAATTCCAACGCCAACCGCGTCTACAAGCTCAACAAAGAAGGAGTACTTTTGTCTCTATTGCAATTTTACTGCAAAGAAGAAAACTTTGCTGGCAGAGCACATGGAGAGCGACCATAAAGGAAAGCCGAGTGTTCCTTCGATGTTTGAGTGTACATATTGCGGAAAGATTTTCCGGGCCCGAACAAATTTGCGGAAGCATTTGCTAATTCATAAGTAAGTATCAGTATCATTTGACCTAGATAGAGTGAGAATTGCAATAATTTTAAACATTATTTTCATTGATTTTATAAAATAATGATCTTAAACAGGGAAAGGAAATACAGTTGTCCAACTTGTCCTCGCGGATTCACGTCTAATTTCAAGCTTATGGAGCACATCAGAGTTCATACCAAAATATATCCATTTAAGTGTACACATTGTGAGAAAACCTACAGGACTTTAAGCCTACTCAATCATCATATCGTAAGCAACTAAAACTAATCACTTGCGAATATTGTAATACTCTGGAATACGGAAAATAGTATTTAACTCCCTACATTTCGTCAATTCCACTATAGAAAATGGTACATCTGCCGGAGGGTGAGAGGCCACCAAAGAGAAAGCTTGAGTTTTATTGCAGCGTCTGTCATCGAATACTCCACTCGAAACGTAGCTACTTAAACCACACTCTTCTTCATCATGAGAAACCCATGAAATGCACCTTTTGCAGTGAAACGTTTAATAGAAACAGCGTACTGGTCCGTCATATCAGAGTTGCTCATGATCCTAAATACGAATCAAAGGAAAGCAAAGTAAGGAATGCTAGATTAAAAATTTCCTCCCATTCATTCTTGCTATTAAAAATGTTTTTTAAGTTTCAACATTTACTAATACAAATCTATTCTTGCAGGACTGCCCCGTATGCAACAAGAAGCTGCATCCTAACTCAATGATTAAGCACATGAGAATCCATTCCAACGAAAAGCCGTATAGTTGTAATGTATGTGGAAAGTTTTTTAGAACGTATGCTAACTTGACTTCTCATTCTTGGAGCCACACAAATGTGGACAAACCACATAAATGTCGTCAGTGCTCTAAATCATATTTGTTTAAGAAAAATTTGGAGGTAAGTTAACTATGAAATTATCTTACTAAGACTGTTTAAAATTTGTCAAAATTTATACTATGATGTTCTAAAATACAATTTTTGTTCTATGATTTATATTAGAACCATATGTTGGTGCACAAGAAACGGACAATGCATTTCGTGTGCAACGAATGCGGAGTTAAATTTACGCACAAGGTAAAGCACATTTCAAGATGAACCAATTGATATTGAGGTGTTTTCATGCAAACGTATTTTAATTTGACAATTTTCAATGTTTTAAGGTGAATATGAAGCGACACTTGGAAGAGCATTTTAAGGAAAAGAGCCATGTCTGCAAAGTGTGCGGAAAAGCCTTTCAACGACATTATTATTTGACTGAACATGAACGAATTCATTCAGGTGTGTATTATTCATATTTATGGCAGTAATACAATAGCACGATTTATCACTACGATTTCCCTCGATTTATGAATATAGATTTATAATTGACATGCTCGTTCTTTTCAATTTTGTTTTTAGGTGTCAAACCATTCACTTGCAATATATGTGGAAAAGCGTCTACAACAAAATCCAATCATAGAGCGCATCTAAAAATTCATGACGCTAGAGAAACTGGTAATCAGGAAGGTTAAAAATGCTTCAACAATAGTTCATTATTTTTGCGTAGGTATAGATTTTACGTACGTCGTAAGTCTCAGGATCGGTTCAGTCGATCCTGGGGCATCCATATTTAATTTATTTATTTCGATAATGTTTTTGTTATTAATGGTACGCTTTAAGTTTAGTACGGTATATTTTAGGACTTGGGGGACGGTATTATATGCATAGGTCAGACGGTTTGAAAATTGTTTGAACTCGTTGACTAAAAATAAATGACTCTAATTGTTTTTTACTATTATTAACCTTGGCATGAAGGATAAATTTTAAAGTAGGGATACATAATACGCAAATATTTAAGATAGTCTAGTCATTCGTTCGAAAATTAGAACTCGGATTTTAGGATGTTGGGCTGCATATTCCTATTATACGAGGTAGTGTTTCGGTATAACATTTTTATCTTACATTTTTCCAGTACAATCCATTGTAAAATTCCTCACCTTGTATTATGTAGCTCTCAGTGGAATATTTAGTTGTAAATGTTTATTGTGAGTATCAGTAACACTAATATTGCTGCTTGTGCAATATTATTTCAATAGTTGATATTGGGTTGTTTACATGTTGACGCACTATGGCTATGAAATGTCGTTTTATATATTATATTGAAGACAATTTACAATAAAAATGGAAGGTGTTCATTTACAGCTTTATTGTCTCTTCACTTACATACATACAACCCTTATTGCATGTTTTCAACTAGTAACAATACAAATATTTATTATTGCATATTTTTTGGAATTCGGAGAAGAGACATTATACATATTCGACAAAAGGAAAAATGAAAAAATGTATGTCCAATGGATGGTTTGGAATTCGTCTATTGTCAGGTCACAATTATCAATGTTTCCTCACCATTGCCATGTTCTGATTTTTGTAGCATGAATTCCTAACTTAGTCATAATTAAATATTTCCTGGAAAGGGATAATTAAAGTGGGAAGCGTGACTGATGCTAAGCCAGTGCAATGAAGTGACGCTATAATAAAATTCCGTCAATAATCAGAGTTAGGGATCCTGATCAAGAAATAGAGAATTCAATCGACAACGTATTTTCAAGTTGTTGGTTCAAAAACAGCAAGTCATCCAATGCAATGGAATGTGGGAGGTTTGGAGGTTGCGGTTACGGTCGATGTTGATGGGCTTACTGGCGAGGATTGGGAAATTACTTTGTGCAAAAACAAAGTAAAGTAGATAATATACCTATTATGAACTATGAACCCCTGTCATGATATGACAATACAAAAAAGGACTGGTTGTGGAGAAAGTAAAGTGGAGCTTTTATTTTGCGAAACCTAATTCATTATACTTAGCCTACTCATTGCGTACAGAAAACCACGCTGCTCAACAGAAGGTCGACTGAAAAGTGTTCTCTTCTCATATCATATAATGTCAGAGCTAAAGTTAATGAGCATTACAACAAATTAATTAGGCAACACGCCCATTCTAGACATGCACGGGGAATGCCAACATGAAAGTTATCTATGCTAGTAATCGGACCTTTCCTTCTTTCACTTTAATGCGAGTGATTCAATGTCACGTCACAGAGGCATTAATAAATTGAATAGCATCATCGGCCGTTTTCATCATCATTATGCTTTGCTCTATCAGTACCATCATTTGCTCATCCTTTTATCTCTAGCCTACGATCAGCATATTTGGTATTCGCCATCCTTTCACCGATGATTGCATATATATTGCACCCTATTTTATCCTGTCAGGAGTCAGCATTATGATATTTAAAACATGGTCAGTGTTACAATAAATACGATTATCATTATTATATATGTATATATGTGCCTCTGCTCCAATTCTACTTAGGGCTCTTTGGGTTATAGTTTCCGAACATTCCATATTTGTTTAGCTCTGTATCGTCACGTTTACAATGCCCAAATGCTCATTGTATTTTTATCACATGAGAACTGCATGGACAGGACACGCATAAACATTTTTTGTTTGCCTTCTTTATGGATCCATATAGTTTTTATGGTATCTTCATTCATGCTCATAAACTCTGAAGATGAAAATATATTAAACATGTCATCTGCCACTATTCTTTCCTCTTTTATGTACTCCACTACTACAAATAATTCCGATGTGTCAAGCCTTTTTTTCGAGTCGCGACTTTGTATACAAATGTATGCCAACAAGATAACACAATTGCACATTGTCTCCTTTCATTCATTTTGCTCTCTCTAGTGATCCTTGTTTGATTAGGGTAAAGTCACACTTCCACTTCATATAGCATTACATTGAGAATGCAAAAAAAAGTTAGACATGTCATAATGATAAAAGGATCGTTTTCATCACAAAGGCGATCATATTATCGTGTTATTTGTCCAATAAAATTGGTATCTGTTTGCGTTAGTTTAACATTGTCACAAGGTGGACTTGCTTTCTTCATCTAATCTCCTGTTATAGTTCAACATTTAAGGACCTGATAACAGTATCATCTTCACCATTTCTTATACGGACTTACACCATCAGTGTCTTCTCTGTTCATGGATGGTTGAGATATTCTCGAAACGCTCATTTTGAATACAGCATCTAGAATTTGGTAAGAAGAAAATGGAAGTGAAAGTTATGATTTCTTTCAGCAGTCCGCTCCTGGTGAAAAATTCTGAGAATCTTAATTTCATTGAAATTTCAATGTAGAAACTGGTTCACATGGTCTTCATCAGTTTAGAAAGAACACACACTGTGTCATCAGACTCATCACGCAAATGAGAATACCAACTTTACAAGTTTGCATAAAGAGTGAACGACATATCTTACATTGCCCCGGGATCATTTGTACAGCTTTTTGCAAGCTATAGCCATTAGTCATCATCATCATCGCTCTTGCAAGGCTTTGTACTTTTTCAATAAGTGATGTTTTCAGCATATCCCAATATAACTTCACTACGTACTAAGCGTCCTTGAAAATGTTTTGCAACAAACTACAAGAGCTACTTTATTACAATTTGGACGGATCCGGACTCTCTTTCGCAATGGTGAAAGTTTTAGAAAGCTAAAATGTTGAAAAAGCGGGTTGGTCCGTTGGACGGTGCTCGCCATGTTTTCTTGTGCTGTAGTAGTGACGATGAAGAGAGTTTAAACAATGGAAGCAGATGCTTTAGTTGTTGTAGTTGTTGCTACTGCCCGGATTCACTGGACAGGATCAGTAACACGTCAAGAACTTCAAGAACGGACAAAGCATTGAAATCGGCAACAGAAAAATTTGCAGATGCTGTTTGCTTAATTCAAGACAGTCCGTTTCGAATTTTACGGGTAAGTGAACTTAACTGAGACTTTGAAGTGTCAACGAAAAATGAATGTAGGTATAAATTTTCATTAAAAATAATGTTAACATGTACCAAAAGAATGGAATACAACATCTCTCAAAATCTATAATATTCACTTCCTATCCTCTTCAACAGTTTCCTCATCTTCTATATTATAGCAAGCAAAGTCTGGTTAGATACAGCCAACGTCACAATTTAGTACATTCATATTTGTATTAACTTTTATTGTAGCCCACAACTGTTGATCTTGTTTTCAGCATTTTCATCTTTTACATTCTGTACGTTCAAATATGGTTTTTCCACGAATATTATTCTGAATTTAAGCACAAATAGATCATGCACACTTGATCATGAACAACATTTTTCATAAACTACTTTTCTGAAACCTGCAGTTATGACGCCACCAATAAACTCAAAATTATAATACTTCAGGCAGATTGTTGGTCAAAATCAAGTCATAGACATAAAATATAGTATTTTTCACATAAAAGCATACCTATCACCTATATAAAGTTTATAGCTACTAGTATATAGTATGAACGTGTAGTAAATACTAGTCTCTCATAGCCCCAAAGCAAAAAAGTTTAGGCTACCTCCTCCCGTTATATTGTTCTTGCTGCGTTATAAATATATAACGTATAATTGTTCCAGGCTATGCATAAAAACTATTTACATAAATATATAGTAATAAAAGCTGGTTGAAAACAGTCGAAAAAGTAGGGAAAGTAAAAGTTCATCAAAATACATAAGCAAATGGTGAAATATTATTTGTACGCTTCAAGAGATCGCTTGTCATATTACAAAACTGAAAAATGAGCACATGTGAGATTTTAGCAATTCAATGTAGAGGCCAAGCTAAATAAAAACGCTAAAAATGAAAGGAAAGGACTAAAGAGAGAGGCTTGTGGATTGTATAAGTAATTGTTGTGTATTGTACAAATACCACCCCGTGGCATGTGCATTGAATATCGTCTCTGTATAATATTCTCGTAATGGCTCATATTATTGTTGTTTATGTATGGCATGTAACCAGAGTACAAATATTGTAGACGATAAAGAAGAAGAAAAGAGTGAAAGAACATACAATTTCATGTGGTGAAGTGGTGATTACTCTACTTTCGGCCTTTCAGGTCAGACCATTCCCTAAGATCTTTTCTACTTATGTCGGAAAAATATCCTACTGTGCAAATTTCTTTTGGTGTAGATGTTTTTTTTTGCAAGTAGCATAATTCTTTTAACAGATGAAGGTCATTAAATTCCGTAGCTGTCTACGACAGTCATAGTCTTACCCATGGGATGATGTGTCTCATTTTTAGGCATTTCTCTACTTAGGAACCATTTTCTTGTCTTTCTGTCATCTGTCCAGAAACAATTGCAGCGTTTTGTGCTCAATTTGGTCAAAATATGCACTACATTTATCAAGCTTATAACCGTGTCGCGTGTGTATGTCAGTTTTCAAAATAATTGGGTTTATAATCTCTGATATAATATTCTTATATTATGCATTGTAATCAATTTTGTGATCACGTTTTTATGCCATGCATTCGACAAATTCTAATCGACATGAAATGGTTTTACTCAATTTTAATTCATGTTCCTTGTTGTTATCATTTCGTCAATGATCATAATATTATGAATTACTTTCAATTTGGAAATGCCAAAACCAGCCATTTTGGAAGAAAAGTGTAGAATACAAATTTCCGTAGTATGTCGATGTCCAATTTTTGCTAATATTATAAGACATGCACAGGCAATATATTATAAAGCAGGAAGTAGGAAGCAAAGCACGGTAGTTGGAAATTGCTTATTTTTTGTCACAGTATGTGTTCCAATGTCAGTTTGGAAGTCATTGGTGTACAATTATATTATTTTTCACAAGGTATTCGACTGCACAGTTACTTATTATTATTGTACAAAAAATGACAATCTCGAGTTGAGGTTGAGATATTAAAGGGTCTTATTATACCGAAATTAATGTATATTTTATCACGCATTCGAAATAAAAAAGGATGTTAAATTATGATGCTTGTGAGTTACATACTTTGTGGTGAATTTTGTTGTCTCGAAATCTGGAACTCATGATATGAAAAGATGACTTGATTCCCGCGATGGTTTCTACTTGATTCGGTGAATTATTTCCTCATCCAAGCAAGTATGCCTTCATTGTGATCTTAAAATCAATGTTACCGAAATTCTGACATGCTTCATTAAGATCTTACGTTCTAATACGCAAATAATTAAAGCTCCACATTTTCTGTTCTTCCTATCTTATTATATAAGTTATAACTGTACACATTCCCCATACACGTTAAGTTTCAAATGAGGCACATGAAAGTTAAAAGAAAGCTGATCATAGTATTTAGTGGGACTCTTTGTCGTTGCTCATTATTCAGATAACAAGAACGACTAATTCCTTTCAAAAAGGTAACGAAAATAATACGCACTACCAACAACTGTATGTTACTTCCGATTTGAAATGTAGGCAACATATAAGTCTTCTGTGTTTCCCTAAGCTTTAACTGTAATGTGGATGGGGAAGAAACAATTGCATCTCTGCAATCCTATTTGAGGGTTTTAATCTCTGGTGAAGCAGTCAATATAAATGGAAAGCAAAGTATTTCGAATAATATAAATACTGCAAGTTTGTTCTTAAATGAAGACATGACGCTGGATATTGATGCAATAGAGCATTTTCTTTTAGTGAAGAATGGAATGCGGAAATACCTATTCGAATACCAGTTGAAGGGATAAAAGGGAAGCCCATTTGGGGAAAAAAGGTTTGTCGTGCCTGCACAGTTAATTCTTAAACAATCTTTGTGCCACACTATAAATGTTGACTTACTTAAAACCAAATGGTAGTATCGTTACAATTAAAGTGGCATTGCATGGAAAGATACACAGTTACTGCTCCTGATTGACCAAGGTAATCTAGAATTTCTCCGGGATCTGCAGGTTGAATATGATTCTGTAGTACGCATTGTGCATTCATTTGCTTTTGAAAAAACAAATACATTGCAAATGAAATTGATATTCTGAAGCCATGTATTGAGGAATATTTCTCAATTCTGCCTCTTCCTGGTTTTACATTTGACACCGATAATGACGTCAAGATATATGTTTCTATTCAAAGCAAATGTTAAATTTTTGAACTCTAACAATTGTTCGCTATTGGCCATTGTTCAAACATTTTAATTAGCAGCCATACACAGAAAGAGCAATCTACCTACTTTTATGTTGAAATATCATGGGATGAATAAACTCGCTAAATTTTGTGGTTTCTCTTTAAAGTCTCGTCGTTGGTGAAAGATTCAGTAATGGGAATACATTGCTTTCACTTCCACGTGTATTTTAATACTCAACAAGTCCTTATACGGCCCCCAAGTGCATGTCGGAAATCCGTCCCATCTATCCAACTCACCTTCTCCTAAGCTGAGAAAAGCAAAACTAGGAAGTTGTAAAAGTCCTTCGGACTTCACCCATGTAGTTGCCGTCTCATCGCATCGTAAGGCATTATAAGCAAGCCTCCAAGTTCTTGGCTTCTGTCGTATCTGTGAGAAAGTATGCCAACCAAGCCGAATGTCTTGCATCTTTTTACCTCTCAGCATGTTCAACGAGTCTCATCCGCCGACGTATTACGTACTATACGTATATAGGTTCTGATTTTCTCTTGCCTATGCATGAGTTCATGTTTGCCTTCCTCAGCTTTACAAGGAGTTCTTTCGCCTCAATTTTCCACTAATATGTACTTGTTGTCTTCATTTCCTCTGTGAGGATATTCACGAGTCACTCCGCATGATACCATTCCAACTTTCCCCTGGTTTGGCCACTTTGGATCTGATTTCCTACCACACACTTTTACTCCACATTCGTTACATCGCCACACAACTAACTAGCCAAGCCAAGTCTAACGAAGTGTCGTGATTTTGTCCTTTTATTACATCCCATCTAGTTGCTTCTATAGTTTGTCATTTGTTTCTGTAGTACATGAGCTCCGACGAGTTGAGCACTTTATGTACAACTTGTTATTTTCTTCCTGTTTACATTTCTCAAAACTGCGTCATTTTCTCTCGTTCTCAAATTGTTTCATTTCATCAAAAAGGACATTGTGTTATCGGCAATCGGAAGACCACTTATCCTTGTATTCAGTTGAAGAGTCAGTGAAATATATGAAAAGAGCAAGTACGAATGAATGAAGATAAAATTCGAGAAAAAAGTTAGTTAGTTAGTGAAAAATAGGGTTACACGAGGGATTATATATTAATTATTCTTAAGAGATTTCGCGTGGGATAAAAGCAGTCCTTTTCATGTTTCTCTGAAATACACACGTTACTACATTTTACCAATCAGTGTGTAAAGTTCATTATTTCATAAGAAAGAAAAATCCGTCTGTCTTTTAAAAAAATAGCCAGTAAATTAAATATCAATTTGAACATAATTCATACAGTGAAAGCAGACAGACTCAATGAATAGTACATTACTTTCACGGTTCTAGAACTTGTGGCCTGAATTTTCACCAAATTAATTGTCACGTTTCGTGCATTATTGAACACGATGCCGACCTGTTGCAAGTCACAGAGCCTAGAAAGTCACTTAGGTGGTCTTAAAAACACTATTCATACTGATGTCAGCACAAAGTTGAAGAATATTGTTCGAGCAATTGCTCTCCGTCGTGTGCCGTCTGTCACGGAGCTAATTGAGGTAACTATTTTGTTTCTGGTATCTCTACAATAATATGTTACTATAAGTAAACCTATTGTAGTTGTTAATATATCTAATTATGGTTATAGAATGTACCGTAATATGTATAGGTATGCAGGAATGATCTTCTGACAATACAGAATTCTGCTTTGGTTGGTATGAACCGAAGTTGCGAGGGCAAACCATCTTTATCATGTAATCGATCTTGCTTTCTTAGAATAATTAACCACGTGTTTTCTATATGCACATCACATCTACCTACACATTCTTAGAGTTCAATTTACTTACAATGTCATAAGGTAAATACATATTGTGCATCATTTACGATGTGGATGAAC
Source organism: Sinella curviseta (assembly GCA_004115045.4). Lineage (NCBI taxonomy): Eukaryota > Metazoa > Arthropoda > Collembola > Entomobryomorpha > Entomobryidae > Sinella > Sinella curviseta. Next base: position 50,326,449 of record CM023201.3, on the reverse strand, counting down.
TGCCAGGTAGGCAATGAATACTTTCAACGAGACATGAACATAGTATTATTTATAGATAATAATTAGTTGAGTAAGAGTGTGATTGGATTAATATACATCGTAAATTGAATTGCTTGTAAAGAATATCACAGCGCAGAGTTCTTGTAAATATTCGTTGTGAGTAAATGAATCCAGTACACACAAATTTATTTCCAACTTTCTCCTATATACCCTTCCCTACTTTTCATTCTTACCCCTGAAAATGCTTACACCAATTTCCAGCGTCGCGTCAATTGTCATTACGTACTGACGCTAACATGGCATGAATTGGCAATTGCGTAACACAGTTTGTGTAACCGATTTTAGCCTATAATAGTGTTTAATTCAACTTTTAGCCATTCTTAAGTGCATACATTTATAGATGTTTAAGCCCGTGCGTTGTGAAGCATTGCTACAATGTGGGCAATGGCAGGAGAAAGTACTTTGTCTTAAGCTCCTCTTTTAAGCTATTACAAAACTAAGAGATTTTAATACCAACCACAACAGTAAAAGTAAGGAGTTTCATTTGTCTGAGAACTTGGAGAATATTATAATCCACCTGTTTGTCAGGGTTGTCCCTGTAATTTTATCAGTAATTTGATACGCCTCTTCTTGAAAGGATTCTTTTTCACAGAAAATCTTTTCGAAGCTTTTGCTGCGTAATACGCAACAAGTGCATCACACGCAGTGTAACTTGAAAGTTTTTAAAAATAGTATACGAACCACATTCGAACCATATGTATAAAGCCATATGAAGGATTTTAGAAAATGTATGTTACGTGTAAAACTACTTTCTCATTCGTTATTTCCGATTAAGGTTGCAGAATCCGGAAACGTGAAAGAGTTTACCCGGCTAATTACCTCAGATCCGTCCAAACTAAATGTTCGCGATAGCCGTGGTCGTGCTCCAGTCCATCAAGCGACAGTAAGAAATCACGTTTCAATTTTAGAAGTGATCGTCGCATTTCATGGAAACTTAAATCTATCGGATAACCACCAAAACAACTCGCTGCATCTGGCTATTGAGTTTGATGCCCTGGAAGCTTTGGAATACCTACTGGCAAAGTGAGTCGTGTACAGTTTCCCCAATCATTTTCAGGAACAATAAAAGCCTATCGAATGCAGCCTTTCATTTTTAGATCATTTCATATACTTTTTATACTATATATATAGCGCCACTGTTTTAGTGGTATTTAATGTGATGCTATTGTATTTTTTAATATCTTACATCAACATAACTTATTTCGTAGTGGGGCAGATGGTTGTCAACTAAATGAAAAGTTGCAGTCCCCTCTTCACATTGCTGCCGAATTAAATAAAGTGGATGCTCTCAAAATTCTGGCAAAATTTCGACATGTTTTGGATCCAAACTTGGGCGGTGAACATGGAAGAACAGCTTTACACCTCGCAGCTATCAGTGACCACGAGGAATGCATGAGAATCTTGGTAAGAAAAAAGTTTTGTGTATTGTTGTATATTTCTTTGTCGTAGTTTTTCTTTGGGTTTGTCTACGACGCATGAAAATCATTCAACTAAGCTGACCTAATGGTCTGTATCTACCCATCATTTCCTCTATTAGAATCAATGGACCCATTTGATTGTCATTCGCCAATATATGTATGTGTACAGTATAAAAGCTGCAAACTGAAGTGTACACGTTCACATGTACATAATATGTTATATAAATACATACGTGCATAAATATACAATGACTTTCTTTACCACTAAAATATATAGAACAAACGAAAAAATCTTGGATTGACACTGACAAGGGAATCCTTTTTGGGGTTTCGTTTTAGTAAGGAGGGTTACGTGTATAAGTGGGGAGATGATATGATATAGTGGACAATGAAAGACTTTGTGTGATTCCTTGCAAAAACTCCAATTTATTACAATTTAGTAAAGCAAATACACATGTGTTTGTCTGAATATGTATCGTGACAAGGGTTTCGCAGGAAATTGGGGCACCTAAAATAAAGGGTAAATTCTCATCTGAAACTCACCCTGATATCGTAGTAAAAAGTATCTTCCTCATTTTGCTACTTTCGATGATTCAGTTTGATCTTCATCGATTGTACAATCTTTCTGAACAATCTTCGGCACCAACAAAATTGTATTTTTGCAAACAATCGTCAATATTAAGGTACATTTTATGTGACGTGGCATTTCTCTCAGTTTGAGTGTTATGATATGCTAGAATGCGGAGCTGCTCGCCTCCAATTTCTGTACAATTAGTTGATATAAAGGACAAATAAATGATCGTCAGAAGCGAGTTTAAAAACTACATAGATTGACAGGTTGACTTCAGAAAATGCTCGACAAATTGGATATAATATAACGCTTAATGAGCGTTGAGAACAAAATGCAGCCACTGGTCCGTATTCAAATTCAAGGCTTAAAAAATAATTGTTCAACTAGACTTGCTGTACCATTTTCCATTACGAAAAGCAGATTGAATGTTCACGACTAGACATTACATCATCATCATATTTCATAGAAGCATAAAATTAATATGCAATAATTTCGCATGGTGGCATTAATTTCGCATCACAAAGTTCATGACTGAGAAATCATGCGTCATAAAATGTGAACCAGTGAGTTTTACCGAGTCACTGAATTTTTTCGCAGAATTTAGCGAGAAAATACATATATTGTTGTGTAACAGTAAACACTATTGTTAGTTGTAACAATGCATGCTTGCTTGCTTCACAAACAACATGGACAAATTCGATTCAATAAACGGCAATCTTTCTTTCATTACATGATTTCAGAAGACTCGGTCGTAAATATTTTTGTTTTTAAATATTCATTTGGAAATATATGCTGTTCTGTATGCATGTACTGCCATATTTTTCACTTTATAGGCACAACGCATTGTAAAAGTAGATGTGTGGGTGGGTGTTAAAAGTTAAAATGTCCTTCTGTTCTAATCCTAATTAATGGGGATTTTTCGAACTGATTTTGCTTTGAACGCGAGTGAGCAATTTACAATGAACGAAGCGAATTTAGAAACTGAATGGACGAACGAGTGTTTTCTTTTGCAAACTAACACATCAAAGATTTAAAGGGCACTTGACAACTTTTGTTTTGTTGCCTTCAATGCGACGATTGAATTTAAATCAATGGGACCAATGTCACCTGCCATTAGCGATTATGACATTAGTGCCATTTGTAGCCAAAAGCTATTAGCACTAAATTGTAAAAGAAAGCATATCATGATGATACAAGAACACTGTTTACATAAAAACATTATTAGTGTATTACGCATTGTTTTGTTCTTTAATTACATTCAGTGAATACAGGATTTGATTGACATTTTTATAATTATTTATTACAGCTTCATGATGTAGGTGCATGTCCAAAGAGACCTTGTAAAAATGGTTTCTACCCAATCCATGAAGCAGCGAAACACGCAAGCGCTGGTTCGATGGAAATACTTTTGAAGTTCGGAGAGCACAATGGGTGTCCCCGAGAAGAGATGATATCGTTCTTCGACGCAGAAGGAAACGTCCCTCTTCACTCAGCAGTTCATGGAGGTGATATCAAGGTAAATGCTTTCTCCCATTTTCCTTTTCCATTCTCATATTTCAAATGGAATAAAACACAAAATACAATGTACTTGTTTAAAAAAAGATGCATAGAGAGAAATCTTTTGAATTGAGTACAATCTTAAGTAGGTACAATAGTTTACAGTAAACTGCTGTTACTCCACAGGTATGTATGTATTATCCATGTCACCTAGCCTGTGTTTTCCAATGGAGAAAGTAAAATAAGAAATCAAATCCAATGGTAAAAGAAGCATGATTTTGTCTCACGTGAATTCAAACGTGACGACAACGGTTTCGGAAGAAGTAGTTTCTTCTATCCATATTATTTCTTTTTATTTCTTTTCGTTTCTAGAGAAAGCGACAATTTTCAAGTTTACAGTGGAAATATTTGTTTTGTAAACTCGCAATAAAAGTAGTTCTGTCTGCAATGTCCCTTGTACATATTTATAGCACACCTGAAACGACGCAGTTCAGTGTAATCCAAAATAATGATAGAATGCATGGTATGTATAAGCACATATCTAATGTTTGTATAGCTTTTTTATATATTCCGTGTCTTTTCTTCCGGTACTATATCCTTTCTGAGCGAACCTATCAACAGTTTGTAGCTCTTGATTTACCAGAATTGGTTGTCTCTTTGAATTCAAATTTAATTTTCTTTTTAGTCATTCATGTAAATGGGACTTCTATTTTATAAAAAATGGACGATACGGCATTATTGTGAATCACATTGGTTTGGAGAAAGTCGAAAGCTTCACTTGTACATGGGAAGGAATAAGATTCAAGAGTGTATACGTAGTAAATGACGTCTATATATAGTAGTACGTCTACGTGGTTTTTTTTCGTCATCCCATTCAGCAACTCTTTGAATTTCATCTTCCTTGACACTCGCATCTTTCATCTGTTTAGACATGTAGGTTTATAGTGGATTTAGAATTGTATTGCTTGTTGTCAATACATTACTGCCAACTATTCAAGGAGACCATTTTGCTGAAACTTAAGCAAATGTCGGCTTATGTGCTTTGTTCGTACTATGTACGTAATGTATTGGTTGAGTGGGCATTTTAAATGTCGTATGAAAATGTGCTTTCTCTTTAAATGGCTTATGACACTAATGGTTACTGTACTGTACCCTTGAAGCTATCTATCACATTCTCATACTTTGTCTAATGATTCAACTGAAGTACTGAGAGCTAGGCTTAGCATTGTAATCATTTCACAATACATTAGCAATGATTAGTCGGCCATATTTTATGACAACTACGTGCAGTAGCTTTTACTGTGATGATATAAATAACTTTATAAATACTGTTTGGAAGATAAAGAAAATAATCCAATTGTATTGTATGTAGAACGTCATTTCTCACGCCTACACACATCAATGTATTATTTGCCCATGCATGTCTAGTTATCCAGTTATTGAACATTTTAATTTTCAAGTGGTAAGTCTGTTTAAGCAATTTTGTTTTGTATACTAGAAACAATAATTGTGTGTAAGGCTTGCAAATGACAACAGAAAACAGAAATAAATGGCATGCAGAGGTTATAAATCATATAAGCATATTGAGTGGAATCGTATTTGATTGGTTATTGCAGATGTACAAGTCATTTACGAGGTATTAACATTGTTCAGTGATTTAGTCGTTAGCATGGATTAAATGTTATATTGTTTACAGAAGAACTATTTGGGTCTATCATTGTAAATAGGTTTAATGGATTTGTGGGAAACACATTCACATGATAGTCCGCGTGACTTTTCAATTTAAAAGTGAAAGTGGCCAACTGCGTGCTTTCACAATCGGTTGTTGACTTGCATGCTAGCGAATTAATTTTCACAGCATGAACTGGATTACCTATCTCATCTTTCCCTTGTATAGAAATTATTTTTTAATGACGGTAGAACTTCCATCGTGGAAGTGTTATAATACTAATGACGACATACGCTCACCTTGGGATTTTGATTAGCTGCCAAATGTTGACTTCATAAGCAGTTTTGATTTTGCAATGTGTTATTGATATCACAATCGACATTGTCTATCTAATCAACTTATTCCCAAACATATTCAGAGTATAATAGAAATTAATAATCAGTTTTAATTGAACAGCTCTTCCGTCTACCTTATTAAAGCCTCCATTCAGTTGTGCTACACATTTGTCTACTTATTATTATGTTTCTTACATTGCATATAAAGTCAACTTAATTGGATATTTTTTATAAGAATTCATTATGTAAATTTGTTGCACAAAGGACACGCGCTCATGACAAGTAAAGCGGTTCCGCCTTAATTTATTTGACATTTCCTTGCCATCATCATTCCATCATCGCGTATCCGGGCCTCCGTCTGCTTCTTACAGAAAATGATTGCCCTCTTTGTTTGGGATTATTGCAGCTTGACTGGCTAAATGGGTTATGATGGGTTCCAATTTCCAATGTTCCAAAAGAACGGTTGTGTTGAGCAATCATTGTACCTTTTATTACATGGGTTAAGTTCTTTTAAATGGAAGCTTAAGAAAGACAATACTTGCCTACATATTTCCTTCCTCAACTTTTGGTAACCGGTCGTTCACAGATTACTTAGACAATTGATTGGTGGTCCTCCACAACATGATAGCTGCTGCAGCAGCATCAAACTAATGTACACTCATTTTCTGCAATAAAATGAAAGTTTGCAGTTCCTTCCTGTACACCAATATCCAGAGGGAACAGCTCTCCAGTCTTGCAACGTTACAGATTGAAACTAAAGGATGTGGATGGATTGCACTGGTTTGTATTCTTTAGTTTGTTCTGAGCGGTAAACGGAGGAACAAGTTTGGAATAATGTTCTTGGTAGAGTTGTGTATATGCACGTTAACAGTTTAGCACCTACCCATGCATGTAAATTCCCTGGAGTGCATCATGCAATACCAAAGCGTACCGTTAATTGTGGATCCTCTTTTACCAACGGCTCACATTGTTGATGACAGATTACATATAAAAGTTTCGTCTTTGTCATCATCACCAACGGAAGCAGTTAAAGAAACACCCTCAACACCCAATAAGAAATGCACTACTTCCTCGTTTAACTTACTGGTTCCAAATGTTAGAACCACTTTGTTTTATTGGGAGTAATAAAATATATATGCGAAATTGAGTCTATTTGAGTAATACAAGTGTGATATTGATATTTAATATTTGTCTATGTATGTATTTACATTTAATTTCAGGCGGTTGAACTGTGTCTTCGTTCTGGAGCGAAAATTTCTACTCAGCAACATGATCTGTCCACACCAATTCATTTGGCGTGCTCGCAAGGAGCTATTGAGATTGTTAAGCTCATGTTCCAGGTAACTGTTTAATACAAATTAGCCTATATGTTATAACTAAAGTGCATGATATTTGATATGGGATAAATGTCATAAATAGGAATGCGCATAAATGTCACTGAAAAATTGAGTAAATCTATTAATCTCCTGACTGAGGAACAGGGTCGAGTCAATCATAATTTTGTTACGTCTAACAGTGTGTTGCATACTTGAGTCCATAGTGTTTTAAACTATTAGCCGAAGAAAATGCTTCAGTATCGTGTTAATTACAAATTACTATATAATAGATCAACGTTAGACCATATATCTCTATTTATCAGATAATCAATCAATCTTAGAAAAATATTTGGCATAAAAGAATGAATTTGAGTTTGTTTTAATCCTATAAAATGTTAACTTTATGAATTTGAGCAGCTGCAACCGGAAGAGAAGGACACTTGTCTTAAATCATGCGATATGCAAAGAATGACTCCTCTTCATTGTGCTTCAATGTAAGCTATTAAGTACTTATTTTCATATATTATACATATTATATTAAACATCAAACATACACCGAAATCTCTATGTGTGCTTTATCATTTCTACTACAGTGACAAATACTAATAGAAACGCTGTTTTGTTTATTGATTAAATTGTACTGATATAACTTTGCTTGCTGGAAATAATAGGTTTGATCATAACGAGCTAGTGGAATTTTTGGTGAAACAAGTAAGTTGAAATTTGTTATTGCGCAAACACTTTGATAAAATATTAACCATACAACACAAAAGTATATAACATGAATTCTTAAAGTTCTATCTATGAAATTTTGAGGTTTTACCGTAATTAGTTTAAGTTTACTATCAAGTCAACAGCCAAATTGTTTCGATGAGTCGGAGCCGTAGAGCTTTTAATCGTATCACTACTTTATTTAAAAAAAGCCTATTATCGAGTTATCGGTCGTTTGCAGGGAGCGTCAGTAAACGTGCTGGACAAAGAGCGCCGTTCTCCTCTTCATCTGGCTGCTTTTCGGAATGGCTGGAGATCGATGAAAACATTAATCAGTCTCGGTGCAAACATCAGCCTCAAGGATAATGACTCTCGAAACGTCCTCCATGCAGCTGTAATTCATGGAGGAGATCTTGACAGGATATTGGATGATGAATCTTGTGTAAGCCTATTAAAATTAAAGAGAAAGGAATCTGAAAAATATTGATCATTTCTCATAATCAGATTTACATGCACTGGAAAGTTCCATATGGAGCTTAAACAAATACTTCAAAAAAATGGAATAGATTTTCACGAGCGTTTAAAAAATTACATATAGTCTGCTTCGTTCGTATTGTGAAATTAGTATATAAAAATATTGTGCGCTGTATTATTTTAATAGGATACTTAAAGTTAAACCGGATCGTATAATTGTGCAAATTTATGTGCACACTCGTTTGCAAACTGTTCACTGAACAACTTTCAATTCCTTTTTGTACATTTTAGCGAATTCTTATTGGTGAAAAATGCAAAATATCTCCAGGGATTGCTTGAGCGTTTTCTTATGTCACTTCATGTTTTGAATGGGATTAGTTTTTCTGAATTCAAGTATTTTGAATTTTTTGTATCAGCCTGAGTTCATTCCAATTCTTGAGGAAAAGGACAAACATGGGTTTACAGCAATTCACTATGCAGTCAAACGTGAGTTCAGAAATCAAATACAAAATTGACCTCTAATGTGTTCTACTGTTTATCCTAAACTTTCACCACCCTTGTGATTGTCTCATTGCTTTCTATATTATTTTAGAGGGTCACATTAAGAACGCAATGAAATTAATAAGTTTGGGAGCGAGCATCGTTACGAAGAACAATGTTGGAGAAAATGTGTTGCACATTGCTTGCAGGTAGTTGCAGAAATGTATCTATTGTTCGATTCGATTACAAATACGTTGTATTTTCTTTCAACTTTCTTTGATCCATGCATAATTGTAGGTATGGAAGACTAAATATAGTTCAACAGGTTTTAAAGCTGGAACAAAACAATTCCGTAATCAATGAAGGTGACGGAAACGGACTTACCCCGTTACATATCGCAAGCATGTTTGGTAAGAAGTTTCATCAAATGAAGTACCCATGTCTTGTCTGCAGTAAATCTAAAAAAATAACATATGCCCATCATGTCATGATTTGTAAACAAACATTTTTATCGTCTTTCTCTAAGGACACGTTCGGGTTGTGCAAGCGTTGATAAAGAAAGGAGCTTTACTACATCGTGACCACAACGGAAATAATCCTGCGCATTTAGCAGCCAAAAATGGACACAGGGATACGATGAAATTGATCCTGAAAGTGCACTCGCATTTGCTCGATCAAACAGACAAAGATGGAGTAATTGGAGAGCATAAACCGATCAAATAAAATTGTATGGTGAAAGCAGACTCGTAAATATTTTATGTATGCATTTGTATTTCAGAACACGCCAATACATATAGCAAGCATGGAAAATCAACCGGATGCAGTTGAATTGCTGCTCACTTTGAACTGCAATTTAACTTACAATTACAAGGGTTTCAGTGCTATTGATTTCGCACTGCAGAATAAATTTGCAGCCGTTGCCCTTGTAATGGTTACGCATCGAACCAGGTAAGCCGGTATCGTCAATCCGCTCATTTGTTCAATCGGGTCACTTCACTACAGATCTTACCAAAATAATTTAATTGTAGGGGCGATGAAATACTTGCAATGTCATCTGGGAAGTATCCCTCAGTCATGCTAGCTTTGGTAGCATCACTACCACAAGTAGTTTCATCAGTGTTGGATAGATGCATTATCAAATCAGCAGACACGAAGACTGACTCTGAGCACTACAACGTAAGTAGCTTTCTCTTCGCCGGTGGCATCTGGTGTTGAGCCTTCGAAACTTCATAGCGTCCATTGCTTTCACTTTGCCAAGTTTTTGTACTTTCTCTCCAGAGATCGACTCTGGTCAGGTCTATTCTGGTACATGCCAGAAAAAATGTACCAACCATATTTTCAGTTGTGCACATGTATGCTTTTCATATTGTTAGATTAAGTACGACTTCAAATGGCTGGCAATGGCCGAACCCGAGGGAGAGCAACTAATTCAAAAATCGGGGGACAAAGCCGAGGAAAAGTTTCAAGGGAACTCGTTTGAGAGAAAGCATTTGCCTATTCTCAACGTAAGTTTTGTTCATTTTGTCTTGCATTGTGTTTTATTTCGTCATACTAGTGTATATTATATATACGTTCTCCCGTCCAATACTTTGGTACATCATCATATCATGAGGATATGACGTTATTATCAAACTGAGTTCAACTAACATAAACGTTTTCTTAAACTTTTTCCTTTTATTATTTTCGCTTTCATTTTATCCTTAACGTTTAAAATTGACGATACACAAACTCCTACACTTTCAACTTGGCATTTATCTGCTGAAAACATTAGATATTAAATTATCATATACGCTCTCTCATTTTACGAGATCAGACTAGAGATCATAATAGCGAGGAGTATAGTAGATTGAACATTTGGAATGACGATCACGATACAAAACGTAAGGAATGCTTTCCCATTTCCTTGCTTAAAAGTTTTAGCAAGCACTCTTTGCTGGTGCTGCGTATATACCATCATCTCACTCAACTGCAATAATAAACTCAAGTTGAAATAAAAAAGTTCATGCGACATGATCATTCACATCATTATTTCAGATCTGTAGTCCTTAACTTTTATAAAAAAATCCCTTGCCTTTTCTTTTGCTACAAAACATATAACCTTTATATATCAATACAGAGTAAACACAATAAGCAGTTTTCACGATTCTCCCCGTCAAGTACAGTTTTGGTTATTGTCATAACCTTTTATGGTCACAATATCCTGTTCCATCGATGAATTCAAGTGTACGTAAATGGCAACAAAAACCCTACCCGCTTCACTTGCCATTCGTGGCGATGGAAAGAGGTTACAACGATCCCCTCAGGTTCTTCTTCCTTCTTATCTGTTATGACCAGTTGTAGTGCTCCACCGACTTCATCTAGCAAATATAGTCACTCTAAAATGTTAACGGCCAACCCTTTCTCTTCCTGGAATTTTGATCAGTAAAAATTACACACAAGCGTTGGCGAAGTTTTTTCTCCTTTTTATCTGTGATTAAAGAGAAGGATGGAAGCGTTGTTGCCACAATAAAAACCCCAACATGTACCATATGCTGTAATATTATTATTTTTATGCGACAATTTCATATGAAGTATAAGTGCATAAAACAGAGGATCATTGACATGCAACAACACTCCGTGGAATTCTTAAAACTGTTTTATTGTTCCAAATTTTCCTTTTGGAAATCATCCATTTTATATATGTGGAATTGCGTGTGTATGGAGCGGCCGGAGCTCAGAGCGCCATTTTTGATGCTTTATTGAAAATTTGTGCATGTTCATACTTTTCCATTCTCCATTTTGGGAAAAAGCCGGATAGAGAGAGAGAGAGAGAGAGCTTCAGTTGCCCATTTATCACGCTCGAATAAAACTGTCATCATTACCACCACCATGTTACCGACTTATCGATTGTTCCTACTCCTATTGTTAAAACGCAAACTGTTTTTGAGGTACCGCATCTGCCTGTGATGTGAACACTCCTATCCAAAGAGATGCATATTCATTCATTCCTCAAGTCATTCATGCACATTCTTTTGTTTCTGCAGGGAATGGTGTACCACGGTCGAGTAGAGCTTTTGTCCCATGACTTGTCCCAAAAATATTTGCAAATGAAATGGAATGCATACGGGAAGTACATTCATTTCTCCCACTTGATATTGTACCTTTGCTATCTGGGCATCTTGACATCGTTTGCATCCGGCTACCTGAAACGAAATCAACCAGGAGGAGGAATTGATGGTGGCGGTGGTGGAAGTGGAAATGTTATTCACGGACCACTGGCAGCGGCAGCGGGAGGAGACGTGAATTATCTTGACAGAAGTCAAGCGGAACTACCGATTGATCTACTGGGAATCATTTCCAATAGTAGCAACATAACCAATAGCAGTACCACCGGTGGTGGTAATAGAAGCGCTAACCACTTTATTCATTCAACTCAACAGCCGTCCTCTTTGGAATCGTCAATATCAACACCAGCATCCATCAATGGCTCCTCATGGGTAAGTAATAACATGAATTCTCGATTTTCTCTTCTGTTCATTTTGATTTACTGCAGTCTTTTGGCCTGTCTGACTATTTCATGAGATGAGATATGTATCTTCCTCTGGCAAGTACACGTGCACGTACTACTCACAAAACTCAGCGCTTGAAACCATGATTTTATTTATTTGCCATTCTTCATTTATTACAGTACATTCACTACTCAGAGATACCATTTCATTAATTATCTTTTGGTAATTGGCTTTTTTATTTACCACCATAGAATACTACTCCGCCTCCACAGGATGGCTTATTCCACTTTCCAACTGGTGGATTCGCGTACCTGCTCTCCAATAATGATGATCGATCGTTTTCATATCATGAGTATATGAAAGCAGTCATTATTTTTACTGTGGCTCTTGTGAACATTTTACGGGAATGTACACACTTTTATCCACCAAAAGTAAAGTATATTTTGGATACAGTTAATTGGTAAGTCTATCTGTGTGAAAGAAGATACAAAAAAATGAAATTGATGCAGATGTTGTTGACTTTTGAATTTATATTCATAATTTTAAAGGGTGTTCTGGGCAATGAACATTTCATGCGTTTTCATGGTCGGGGCTAAATTTATCCCTGGCTGTTCTCGCTACGTCGATCCGAGCGCTTCCCTGGCCACATTTTTCAGTTGGTTTTACCTTCTTCTCTTTTTACAAAGGTACATGCTTCTGCCATCCATGCTTTGTCAGTCAATCAGTGCAGTGTGATTATTGTTATTATTCTAGCAAACTACATTTTGTACGGTGAAGGTATTTTGCAGATTTGATAAATTGCTACTAACGCGCTGTCGGAACTCCCAGCATGTCACGAAAATATCGTCCCGTTGTCGGTTCGATAAAAACAAAGTGGTATTTTACCCAATCCCCTCGAACAAGTAATCCAGTCTTTTCACAAGAAATTTTTCATACTTAATTTGAGGGATGGCTGAAGATAACAGTAATGATTTTCTCGAGAGTTGACGTTCATCTTTTAGTCAGCGTCATATCAGAATATGCAGGCTTCCTTCCAATATATAAGCCTCACTTCATCACTTTGTTCATCCTAATCATTTCACTCTGTATCCTTCCAATGTGTGTTTTATCCTCTTTGCCTCGACTTAACTATGAAGTTGGTTGGTATTCATCCTTGATGTACAATGATTCCATTAAACTAGTAACAAATGCATGCTGACAGTTTATTCTTGATCCAACGTAAAGTGCCAAATACATCTTTGTAACGCAGTTGAGATAGATATGCATGCACACAATACACAGACTGACACTTCTTTACGATACAGGAATTCTTCTTTTTTGACCCTCGTAGATCACATAATATGAAGACATTTTTTCGGACGGGGTGAAACGAATCAGTTGAATAGCGAGTACGTTATGACCAAAGCCAAAAGTTACAGTCGTTTTGGCGTTTGCTTAGAGAAGTAATTTTTTTCGGCAAAGTGATGAAAGAAAAAAAACTATATGACGGACTTTTTTTTATTCAGATGGATATAAATGTGTTGTGTATGTATTTACAAGTTTATATGGTTAACATATATAAGATGAAACAGAATACTAGATGTAATATGCTTTCGGTTTTTCTGTTGACTTGTCTGTTTTGTGTTTAACCAACCAATCTTGAAAATCCGTCATATTTCAGAATATTCCTCATCCATCGATCTATCAATCTATACCCACCAAAGTAATATACGATTATTATAGGCATTTGATATGTGGCATGCATAAAAGTAGACAACAGGGTAGTAAAACAGTTATATTTTTATCCTGTTTGATGGTGACTTAAAGGGTGCTCCTACATTTATTAATATGAAACGATACAAGCCATAATATATTATCCTTATGTGTGGCTTATTTGCTCTCACTTGACTATTTCACAGGTTTGACGTGGTGGGCATTTATGTGGTGATGTTCCTGGAGATTCTTCATACACTTCTTCGAGTTCTCATGATCTTTTCCATCCTCATCGTGGCGTTTGGACTGGCCTTTTATATCCTTTTATCTGACGTAAGTTGCCCTACTATTTCTCTCCCTCTTTGGTTAACTCTCTGTCTCTGGCTGGTTTCTTTTTTTTCCTGGCGGAGTGCCTGCTAAATTTTTCATATTTTTCTCTACTTATGTTCCACCACAACGTGGTCTCACTCACTCACTCAACTCACTTCACTTTCTCTTCCTCTTCTCATATATTTTCCAATATCTTTTTTTCCATATATAAGAGGAACATTATTGCTTTTCCACGGCACGGTATTGCTTCACACTTACACAGACAAGTGCACTAGCAAAAAGAGAATCTTGATGATGCTACTACTACGATCCTAGGATGACGGTCGGTCGAGTTTCAAAAACGCTAGACCCAGCAAATATATTTGTAAGCACATGAGAATTCTCGTCATTCCCCGGTTATCTTTTCTCTTTTCTTCCTTTTGTGGCTTTCTCTTCTTTGCTTTTTGCGAATAAAGCTTTTTTATTATTATGTATAGTCCGCCAATAATATAATATATGACACGACGACTTTACTCGATAGTATAATGCAGCAGACACTTCACACTCTCTCTCGTATTATGAGATAGACAGCCAGTCACCGTCACCAGTCACACTGTTTGTTTGGAAGCAAGAATTGAGATTATTATTCTTGTCTATACGGCGACGTATATAAGTATGTAATGGATGAATGTCTATTTTCGTGGCAGTAGTGGTTCTTGAAGATGTTTGTTGTGCAACGGTAAAAAGTAAAATTATATTCTGCAATATATCAATGACTTATAGACGTCGCGGCGTATTCCCGTGCACGCTATAGCCTCCATATATAGAGATATATTCCACGTGAAAGATGAATTCTTCATCCCATCACTCCTTTCTCACCATTCCATTACATCCTTTTTCCTGAAAGTGCTCTTTACTCCTTTCTCCTGATAATTCGTGTACTTTTTCCCTGTGTGTTATTACAGCTGCGACCAAAAGGGGTTCAATCAAGTAGTACACGGTAATGCTCACAAACAACAGCCATCAGTTCAGCTCAGCATTGCTTAGAGGTTTTTAGTTCTGCGGCTTAGAGGAGAAAAGACTTTCACAATGATGCTTTGTGTGATCAATTACGGCATGTAAGAGATCAAAACGCTTTATGAAAAAGTTACACGTTACGCACTCATCACTTGTTATGAGATTGTTTCTATTATTTTGGGTGAGCGGAGCATTTAGGAGATTACGCCAGCAAATAAATGAGACGCACGACGAAAAAGTATATATATACATATACATATATATAACCGTGCTTTATTGATAAAAAACTTTTGAATTCATGAAACAACAATATAATATTGATTTTAGAGCTGTATGCTCAATTATTCATACCATTTTGGTTTTCTTGATATGGGTCGATCAAACAAACATGAGCTTACATTATACAAGCGTCAGAGATCACAATTTCTATCTGCAAACGGCAACATTATTAGAATTCCAAAGGGAAACTTGAAAGAGGTATAGAATAGAATGTGGTATTTTCTCCTCTCTTCTGATATGAAAATGGTGGTGGCACTCTGATGGCATTTAATGTAACCGTCCTTTTCCTTTATACTGGTGTCAACATGAAAGGACACATGATTGGCATGTGATAAAATGCTTTGGGCTTATAAAATGTCTCTCTGTTTTACGTCCGGGTACGCGTTTACCTTTCTCTCCTTCCCTCATGTCCATGTTAAAATGTTCAAAATATTTAAATTCCTGATAATGGCATTACCACGAGTTGTTTTTAGTTTTTGGAGACAACCTGTAAAAATTCAATTGAACATCAGGTTTTCTTTGTCAGCTTCAACCTGCTTCCTACATATTTTAATGCTTAAAACTGCCACTATACAGTTTGTGATGAACTGTATGTATTTGTGTTTTATTCGAAACAGATATTTGATTTGTGTACGTAATTTAAAGCAGTGATCAAACTTTTTGTATCATTTCAGTTCTTTTTGTTATTACATACCATACTAAATAAATAAGTCAACAACCTAGTGCATATGGAATACTACAAAAAATTGAGAAAGCATATTTACAACATGCTGTTGGCGCTTTTGTAGTACAGACAAACTGACAGGACAAAACAAATAAGTAGCGATATGTTCCGCTACGTAATATCTAATTGCGTGCTCGGTAATGTAGATGCGGGCCCTTTTTTCTGCTCGTCCACATTCTCCGAGTCACCGTTTCTGCCAAATACGAAATACTCATGTTTTTCAGGTCAAGGAATCGGCTTTTGATTTCCATTTTTAATTGACTACGTCTCCCCCGTGTGAATTAATTTTCCAAATTATGGTATTTGGGTTCACGTATAAATACGTAGCATACTCCCAACATGATCACTTTCATAACGATTAGCATAACGCACGATAGATGTATTAACTGCTCGCTCTTACATTAAGTTTGTCTTTTCCATGGTCTATTTTTCTGTAGGGTCAGCACAAAGCGTTCACTGCAATTCCTATAGCCCTTTTGCGAACATTTTCAATGATGTTGGGAGAAATGGATTTTCTCAATACATTTGTAAACCCACATTTCTGTGGTGGAGATGATATGGAACAAAATGAGCTCTTGGAAAATGGGATCCCATCATCATCAGCGTACGTCGGTTATGGGGGCTTCGCCGCTAATTCTGGACGTGTGTGTTTGGGTGCTGATGAAAGAAAACTTCCTCATCCAATTTCCTCATTTTTGATGCTTGGAATTTTCATGGTATTCATGCCTATCTTGCTTATGAATCTGCTTATTGGTTTGGCTGTTGGTGACATCGAGTCAGTACGCCGGAATGCACAACTCAAACGACTCGCAATGCAGGTCAGCACAATTTTACTCTGTTTTGCATCTACTGCGTTCGTTCAAGTAGCTTATTGCTTTCATAATATTAATATAGCATAATATTGCATAGTTCATCGGATAGGTAAAAGTGGACTATAGCATACACACGTTATATACCGATGTACCGAGAAAATGCCAAAAATGTGCCATTAATCTTTCTCCAAGTATATTTGATGATGATAATGATGATAACCAGAATAAATTTTGCAATATAAATTTTAATATAAAATGCCTTTCGACATATGTAATGCCATGCTGTATTCACTTTTTCAACAAAGCCTATGCATGAACTTCACACAAATATGTGTATGTACTTAACATTGTTATAGGTTCTCCTCCATACACAGCTGGAAAAGAATTTGCCCAAGTTTATCTTGCAGAAAGTGGACAAGAGTGAAGTAATCGAGTATCCAAACGCGCGAAAGGCTAGACTCGGGATGATTGATCAGTTCTTCAAGTACTTTCAACCAAAGTCCGCCAGGAAAGGTATCTTATCAATTATTTATTCTTCAAGCCCATTTACTCCCATTACCGTTCCTCTTCTTTGTCCAGATTCCATTTCTAAAGAGAGAATGCTAAAAGAATGACAAGAAAGAGCCTTTTTCTGTAGTAATTCCTCTTCCACATTCTATTTCATCTTTAGCCTTGGTCCACTATAAATTTTGCTTTTTTGTTTCTTATTCTCTTTTCCTTTCCAAAAAAACCTTTCTAGCGTTACAGCTTCCATGAATCCTATTTTATATAACTTTCCAGCTTTTCCTTTTTTGTCTCTTTGTTTTCCTTTCTTCATCTTTTGAAATCTACTGTGGTTCGCAAAGTTTTTTGGTTTACTTTGTTTTTGTTGATACATTATGACTCAAAAGCGCTACTTAAGTTTTTTTTTGGGTTTGAACAGTTTTATATACAACTTATGCTTAGAGAAACATGAAAGTTGTGTAACGTTTAAATGAAAAGGAGTTTGAATGTTTGTTGTTTTGCTCTTGATTTTTTTGTTTGCCAAGTTCAATTTTATACCTTCTACTTTGATGAATCATTTACGAGAAAAAAACGCTTTATCTCTGAGCGAGTCACTTTCTTCTTTTACTCTTTGTTTTTTCTAACCATTATTGCATTTCTTCCACTACTAGTACCGCTTCCGCGACTACTTTTCCCCATGCTTTCAACAAACATTTCTCTGTCTATTTTAATCATATTAGGTATATAATAAAAAATGTATTATTACCTACATATATGATACGTTTCGTCATGCATGCGCTAACCACATACACATACATTGTTTGATCAACACTCAGGATTCCACATGGCACAAGAAGTAACATTAACGAGCTACCACTTCTGCTTGAACCATCTCGAAAATTCTAAATATACACTGGTACCGTCACATTTATGATGATGTTAAGCTTACTGAGGAGTAAAATGGAAAGATAAGATACATGCCTATTTACGTTCAGGCCATTGAACCAAAGATGAACAGCTTATCACACAACCCGGCATTATGAAACATTTTTTATATTTTATACTATTTATAGAAGTAGTTGGATTTATACAAGTCTGATGTTGGTTATTCAATAGTTTTAAATAAATGCGGCATACACAAATATAGGTATAATAAACGCATGTGGGGACAATAAAATGTATAAGCCAATCGTAGCAGAAGTGGATGATTTGATTTTACGATTCTAAGTAGGGAATCTGTCATCTGGCTATGGGAAAACAACTAACAATTTGTCAGGCCCTAGCCGTGGTTGTGGCGGCAAATGGGCAAAACTAAAATGGGCAAAATAAAATGGGCAAAAATAAAATGGGCAAAATTAAAATGGGCAAAAATAAAATGGGCAAAATTAAAATGGGCAAAATTAAAACGGGCAAAATTAAAATGGGCAAAATTAAAATGGGCAAAATTAAAATGGGCAAAATTAAAATGGGCAAAATTAAAATGGGCAAAATTAAATGGGCAAAATTAAAATGGGCAAAATTAAAATGGGCAAAAATAAAATGGGCAAAATTAAAATGGGCAAAAATAAAATGGGCAAAATTAAAAGGGGCAAAAATAAAATGGGCAAAAATAAAATGGGCAAAATTAAAATGGGCAAAATTAAAAGGGGCAAAATTAAAATGGGCAAAATTAAATGGGCAAAAATAAAAGGGCAAAATTAAAGGTGGCAAAATTTAAAGGGGCAAAATAAAATGGACAAAATTAAAGGGGGCAAAACTTGTATCATAAATTAAGATCGTAGGTAACTATCTTTGAGATTCGGCATGTTCAATTCAAAGTTCTGAGTTTGTTTCTGATTCAAGTAAATACCTACTGATGATTTCAGTCAAATCAAAGAACTGTGGAATAGTTGCTGGTAGCCTAACAGTACCACTTTTCCACTTATTTCTTGGCCTGTTTTCTCTTTTGTTGAACATAAAGGAAAATAAACGAGTTGAGAAGAGGAATACAGTTTTGCTGTGAAGGAAAGACTGACGATAGAACAAAAGACGACGGGAAAACGCTTAGTACTAAGATCACAAAAATATACAAACAAAAGGCAGGAAGAGATCACGTATAAGTATTTTAGGAAAAGGATGTACCAGCAACATCAGAACTGTTGATAATGCCGGAGTATATTACGCACTTTTTCTAGTTGAGTTTGTGGCAAAATTATAGAGAAAAACGTATACGTAAAGGGCTTGTTTCTACTGCAAGCATAATGATATATCAGATAGAACTCAATAGTATAAAGTATAACTTTTGTTATAATGTATTTTATTGCCATAATACGTCCACTTAAAGATTAAGATACGAAACAAGAGGAAAAGGGGAAGAAATGACCCTAATAATAACATGCTTCTCTCTTATTCTCTGCATTGTCTGCATGTGTTTCTGTCTCAGGCTTCTTTCTCCTTTTTGTCGTGGTGTCGGGAATAAAAATGCTAAGACAGCATCCAGCATTGTATTAAAGATCCTCTGAAGTTGCAATAAATGGTTACTTACTTGTCGTAATGATAGCAGAAACGTATATCGATTCCAGTTTAGTCTATTGAAGGGAAATAATAAGGATAAGTATTACATATTGTTTTTGCTAAGAAGATCATTTTGTTCGAAGACACGACATAAGAAGAGATAATTGTAAGATCTGTATAGGAAGAGGGAGAAAGGTCTGGCAATTGATTGATCCGTTGATTTCTCTCGTACAAAGAGGGAGAGAGAGAGAATTTCTTTTGTCCGTCTTGTTTTGTTTTCATTTGCCTTGTGAATTACAAATTCAAAGATATTTTTCAAATTACCCAACTCAGACTCTTAATTTCATTCATTGTAGAGATTGACATTACTTTTACAAACATATTTCTTATAGTTGATTAGGTATATAATATGATGTATGCACAGGTACCAATTAAATAATAATTGTACAACGCATATCACTTTTAACCACTCACTTTCACTTTACCCCCATCATTTTTACGCAATTTCCTGGTGAAGTACTCCTCTTGTCATAATATTTTGTTTGTTCTTTCTCTCCATGCAGCTGACGATGATGCGGAAGAACATGCCTCAAATGACATGATGCTCGCACTTCATCAAAGCAACGAGACATTGGCTAATGTGGCAGCCCATTTGGAAAACTTGGAGACGCTAATGCGACTCTTGTGTCATGTAAGCTTCCATTCCACAATGGGCTAGGAAAAATAAAAACCGGCAAGCCGTATATCACCATGTTAAGAGTTGGAAAACATAGAACTTGACCTCAACTGACAATAAAAAAATATATTGAGTCGCTATGTTGACTCCGTGACCTTTGACATGACCTTTTCGAAAACGGCATGACCTTAACTTATAACTAAAAACTGATTGTTCCATCGTATTCAACACCCCAAATAACCCCTCTGTACCAATTTTCAGGTCAAACGGTCAATACGGGGCTGAATAATTCCAATTTCTTGACACATGAACCCGGAAATCGTCAATTTTTGAAATCGATTATCTAGCTTGTCCTACAGTATTAGCACTAAAGATAACGTGTTTTAAAAACTTCCATGTGTGCTTGTTCAGATGCAATAGGTTGTTTGTGCTAATTCCGTAGGATCTCGGTGTAATTTGAATTTGAAATATATGTTATAATACCATAAATCCCCACAGGACACCCCGACATCCCCTTCAGCACGAAAATGACAAATAGGAAAGGGAGAGCAAATTAATTAAAATAATTAACAATATTTAAGTAAATATATATGTAAACAAGTGCATGTCATTATACAGATGTCAACTTCATATATTTTAGCTTAATTTGCTTTCCCTTTCCCAGTTGTCATTTTCATGCTGAAGGGGATGTCGGGGTGTCCTTTGGGGATTTATGGTATTATAACATATATTTCAAATTCAAATTACACCGAGATCCTACGGAATTAGCACAAACAACCTATTGCATCTGAACAAGCACACATGGAAGTTTTTAAAACACGTTATCTTTAGTGCTAATACTGTAGGACAAGCTAGATAATCGATTTCAAAAATTGACGATTTCCGGGTTCCTGCGTCAAAAAATTGGAATTATTCAGCCCCGTATTGACCGTTTGACCTGAAAATTGGTACATTGGGGTTATTTGGGGTGCTGAATACGATGAAACAATCAGTTTTTAGTTATAAAATTAATGCCATGCCGTTTTCGAAAAGGTCATGTCAAAGGTCACGGGGTCAACAAAGCGACTCAATATATTTTTTTATTGTCCGTTGAGGTCAAGTTTTATGTTTTCCAACGCTTAACATGATGATACACGGCTTGCCGGTTTTTATTTTTCCTAGCCCATTGTGCATTCATCACAAGGATTTTCACTTTTGCCATGTGTGTACCGATATTTACTTGAGCCTTGAACAACGTTGTATACCGCGACAAGCATACTCATTCCCTAAATTACAAGTACTCCCGACTACTTCAAAAAAGCTCAAGTACATAATGTGCTTTGTCTATCTTTTCCTGTTTTGTTCCAAGGTTTCTGATCTCTTTTTTTATACATAAGCCTTTTACGACAAGAACTACACACGACTAGATAAAGTTGTATGTGTGTGTTGTGAAAGTACAAGTGTCTTTTTCTCAGCTCCCGATGAACTGACTCTCAATGATAGAGGGCATAATCAGTGGAATGAGAATGCACAAAAAGTCAGTCATGGGAGAAAATCAACTGAAAGCTGGAAAAGTCAAGTGGGGTGGAGTACTCGTGAAAACTGGCTGATAGAGTTGTATTAGGGATAGAATAGAATGAGTTACTTTTAAATTAAAGAAATCATCTGGGCCCATTTATCTTTTTTGTTTGTTCATGAAAGCTATATATAGAGTACCTCTCATGTCTATACCATTGCTACCACAATGAAAGAAAGTATCTACCATTATACCAGCTTACGCTCGTTACTGAGCAAGAGGGATTTTCACTTCTTGTGAATGCTTTTGAAGTAACTAATCGCATAACCAGTGTTGATGATGATAAATAACGATATTATAAGAAGTAGATTTTTATATAAGTCCAATACATTTATTTCCTGGTCGGGATTATGAACTCTGCTTTGTTAGTTCATATAAAAGGTACTTACATGCTACCTCTCTGTCCCGTGCCCTTCTTCTATTACGTTTGGGACTTTTTTTGCTTCTTTGCAGAAAATGGAGCTACCCACAGACGCAGACTTTATTGATGAAGGTACTCAAGTGGACGACAACAATCCAATGTCAGATATGAGGACAAGGTTTAAACGGGGCATCACTGTGCGTATGACTAGACGTCCGCCAAAGCCACAACGATATGATTCCACGGCTTGAATTAAACAGGGGAGTCATTATGCAGTCTATTAGTTGAAAATTTGAAAGTATCAGTATTGAATAAAACATCAGACTTGCTGCGATTTGAGGAGTTTGTTCGTAATGTAAATTGTTTGTATGCACCAATCAAAGCGACGGGAACAAAAATTCGTTGTAATTTACTACAAGGGACCGATGTTAGTTGTATGCAGATAGAAAAAACTAGTAAGCTACAGATTAACCCCGTTTTCGACAGGAGAATCTAGTAGAATGTATGAAGTAGAAACGGTGCTAAATATATATTTTAGCTAAGCTGCAGTTATTACAGCTACAGCTTTTCATGGGTAAGAATGCTTAATTATTCATTCTATTCCATACTTACTTTAGTATAATTAATTAACAATATTGCGGTTACCGATATTTAAGTATTATACTGAAAGTAGAATAGAAATATTTGGCATTACACGTCTCTTTAACATTTTATTTACCTCGTGGAACAAGTGTGTATACATAACTGCAGAATAGATATACTGTCACTTTGTTCCGTATTTGGATTATTTGGAGTATTTGGTTCCGTAGTAGGGATCTGTTTCGGGTACAAATATTACTTTTACTTTCCAGGTATTTTACCCTTTGATGGTCAACTGCAGACAATCCTGTATTACTAACGTATCATTGAATATTAACTACAGATTCCCTCATGGCAGTCAGAATCAGACAGTATTTGTTATTGTATCTGGAGGTTGGAGGGAGGTAGGTGAATAATCGTCCATTGTACCGGATTGGACTGTTCCACATTTCTTTTCCCGTCTAGACCTAAACTTTTCAGACTTTCAGGTAGGTAGAAGCCAATACACTTTCATTGGCAGTGATGACCAGCATTAAAGTACCCCTTTGTAGCCAATGGGCTATCTATTGCATGATATTAATTGCGTTTTTGTAATAAGCTCTGTTGAAGCTTATTTCTGTCTAGCATAAATAAAAATGATTTGACGATCTTAAAATGAGTATTCAAATATAAACATAAACCAGGGTATATAGGTAGTTCATGTAAATGGATGTCTCTAATATAATTCATCTCACAATTTTGTTAGATTACACAGAGTTCTTCGTAGAAAGGGCTACCCTATGTCTAGTGAACATGCTTGCAAATTGTTATTATTACTCGGTGTATGTTTGATAGTGAAAGTTCATTGAATGTATATATGTGCTTTTAATTAAAATTATGATTCAATCAGATAAGTGAGAAATCACAAGGTTTAAGAGTTATCCCTCGGTTGATAAGGTTCGAAAAGTGGATGGTTAGAATGATTAGATTCAAATTCCAAAAGTGGATCCATATAGGTTTGTACACTTACAATTAGACGAAACTAATGATGTCATTTAGCATTGTATGGCCATTTGAATAATTCGGTATTGTAACGATTTGTAAGAGCAACGTTTTTTTGAAAACATTATGTAAACCCCAATAAAGAATGTCAGTTATAAATTATTAATCATCTTTATTTAATCACTGTAAATGTTTCATTTATTTTATGTAAACAATTTGAAACGTTAAAAATTAAACTTTTTTTGTGCATGGGTATACATACTGTTTTGGCTTGAATTGCATAAAAATCAAAGTTAAAAATATTATCATAAAGTACGACTTAATATCGTAATCCTTCCCCTGAGGCCCACATAACGGTTACTGGCTACCTTTGTGAGCGAGTTTACACTACAGCTCGTCCTTTTTGGCACCGATAAGTTTCTGAATGTCGTCACTCCAGAATCTGGAAAAGTTTCATAGAAAAAAAGTTGATTATAGCAAGTTCCTTTTATGTGAACTCTCTGTCGTATAATCATTAAAATGTAAAACAATGTAGCCATTTCGTAGTAGAAAAGACCAGTCATTTCAGTAAGTGGAAAGAAGCGTGCGAGTCAAAAATTTAAAAATCATTAAAACCTGGTCACTTGTCTCAAGTTTTTCGCAAAATGCACTGCATCTGTACATCTACAGAACAGATATAATTATACATAACGACTGGTGTTGAATTTTAAGGGGCATACAATGGCAAGTTAATGAAAAGAGAGATCAACTGGGTGGCTCATTGTGAAAATTAATTAAGTGATAAAAGTCAAATATAACGCAATTAGGGACAAGATATATGGCCTATTTCCTTTTTTGAACCTTAATGTTCAAAACGTGGGTAAAGTATGCAAAATGATATTGCACAGTGCCGTCTTCAATGCTTCCCATAAATATAAAATACAGGCGTACAATATTATTACTGTATTCATGCGGACAGCACGAAGTATACGCGAAATACTTACTTGAGAATCGTGGAGCGGAACTGTGGCTGAAGAGATAAGTTGCTCCCTATAAGACAGACAGTTTGGTCCTCGGCATTAAATTTCGGCCATGCTGTTCCACCAAATGATCCTGGGCTTGGAGTCGGGTTACTGCAAAGGGAATTTGTCGTTTTCATTCCATTACAATGACTTGCCAGCATGTATAACAACAGTGTAATGTATCAGGAGAAAAGTAGGAAACAATGCATACTCATATCGGAAAATCATAGAATGACAAATGGAAACAAAATAAATGTAAATACCTAATACATGAGCAAATCAGTGGATTCTCATAAGAAAACATCATTTATGCTTGGTTCATGTTAATTATCTGATTAATTCATGTGTTTCCGCATTCGCCTATTAGTGATCTAATACCAAATACAAAATACTATGTAATATAATGTTGGGAGAGGTTCCTACTTATGTATACTGCCACACATAATTTTACATACGGAACATAGCATAGCATGTAACATGCTCACATACGTTTCCCTTCAACTTTCCTACTTATGAACAGAGCTTAAATCGAACAAAATGTAGAAAGTGAAAGTAAGTAACCAAAAGCAATTTCATATTTCATGTTGATGTCTATTTCTGCCTACCAGCTTTATTATATATAATGGTAACGGCAATATTGACGATGAAGTAGGAAAGTTTTCGAGAAAATGAGTTGAGAAAAAACAGGTAACGTGTAGGAAAAGATACTATGTGCGTATGTGTACTACATACCACGCGTCTGGAAATTATCCTATCAAATGTCTCAAAATGGTGATGCTAAGCTCACACCTTCTCTTCCAAACTCACAGACAAGACAACTCGCCAAAATCATCGTGATCGTCTACACTACTACCTAGGTGTCGTTATATTTGTTATTAAAATTCTAGTCTGCTAAATTTTGTACTGTCTTTTATTCTCAGGTCACTGCGTACTTGGAGTTTAGTATAAACTTGAGTGGTTGTTGCTAATTATATTGTTTCTCGCTGTATCGTCAAAAAGGCTAACTTGCGTGGCAAAGAAACAATATTAACGATAATGGAAACGATCGTGTCTGACACAAAGACAGGAAATGAAGTTTAAAAAATACAAGTGGGGTCGTAAACTATGTCTCCATAATCAAATGAAAAACCTGACACGGTCGGACATTTTAGAACGAATACTTTGCTTTCACTTCAATCAACTTATGCAGCATGCAAGTACCTATATTAAGTAGTATTCGCGAATGATATTCTTATTCGCTGCAGTGGTGATCCCTACCTGATCCTCTACTACAAAGCAAATATGATGAGTCAGTGTGCATTAATCTAATAACTAATTCAAATCCCTAAGCCTTAAAACATGTCCTGGTCGAATTTATAGACATCTACCACATTATATACATTTATGCTCATGAAGCCATGCATCTATATATCTAAAATATATATGGGTGCTATAAATATGCGCGATGGAGTAATACATATAGACGTGCATATTCCAGATATCTGCCCAGAAGCAAATCAGGCAAAACATACCTTGTTTTTGCAAAATTTACTAGAAGTGGGATGAATGTTTTTGTAGCAAACTCCAAGTCATCAGACGGTAGCGTGTTTCCTTCACCCAGCACTTGAGTGAAAATGTACTGGAGAATATCGCCATGAGCTATTGCTGCAATAATATCAAATAAACCACATCAACTAAAGCATTTACCTACACGTTGTATTAAACGAGCTTGGGTACGGCAGATGAAACGTCTACGTAAGTACAGTTTATGGGCTATTCCTCTGAGATGAGAAACGGAGACAGACAAGTGAAAGAAAACAAGTGGAGTATATACGGAATCTAAATCCATGCATACTCGTCGTTATTGTTTACCACACGAGTAAAGGACAGCGGTGCGTGCATACCACGGAAAACCAAAAGTTACCAGCAGTTTACTTTCTTGGTCCACTGACGGAGGAACCATAACCATACATGCACTTGGATAATCTGAGACTGAATAAGAAAATGTAATTTTACTCTCCAGGAAAAAGAGAGCGAGCGGAAAGAGATCTTTATTGTAAAAATGTATAACATTCTTATGACTATACATAAAAGCTGAAAAGCGTGTGTACACACAAAACTACATAGTCTGGCGTTTGAGAGCATAAACTACCTATCTGCATATAGGCTATCTACCAACTGAAAATCTTATACATAGTTCGTACAATCTTTCAGACGCATATATTCCATCAAATATATATCATTATTTGCTCTCTTCCCTTAGCGTAGTCATGCATGAAATGATGTAAAATAGAAACGAGAGCTCTGTCTGGCTGGTTTCTCAGAACTGCACATACATCGCTACAGATATATGATGGGAATGAAATAAGACTCTTCACAAAAAACTACTTACTTTTCTACAACAACAACAAAGACGAATTTGTTTTTAAAGAGGAGAAAGTAAACGTAAAGCTTTATGTTGACGACATGCTGCTAGTTACTAGTTGTATAAGTAATAATATTACGTAGTATGTGTACAGGAAAACGAGCATTATGTACGCTTTCATGCTTGGATTTTTGTGCAAGCAAAGGTAACAACAAGGATTTTACTACCACATACAAGCTATTATTATTGTACTTTCACTAACTACTGTGACGGTAGTCGCTGAACATATTACGACTTACGACCAATGACTAAAAGAAGCAACGACTACTGCGTACACAGACATAAACTCATGCCGTGCTATACAAACAATTATATTATGATGTAAAGCCTCCTTATACAGATGTCCTGCTCTACTGTCGCCACGTCCAATACATTCACAACAACCGCTGTTTGTATAATTCAAAAGTATTTAGGTGTCTCAAGTGGAAGGCAGAGAAACAAACAAGAGAAAGAAAGAAAGAAGAGAAAATAAAATTTGTATTTTATAAATATCATTGCAAATCCCATT
This sequence comes from Sinella curviseta, assembly GCA_004115045.4. NCBI lineage: Eukaryota > Metazoa > Arthropoda > Collembola > Entomobryomorpha > Entomobryidae > Sinella > Sinella curviseta. The sequence goes on along the minus strand of CM023201.3, from coordinate 50,298,556 downwards.
ACAGCAATGAAAACAGCTAAAAGCAAGAAGCAATTGTTAAAGACAACAGATTCTGGAAAAACACTACATAAAATGCATTTATTTTAGATCCCACGGTGTTGAGTCCGTTACCCATATATAACTTTATGTTGAATGGATACATAATATGTAGATTCTCCATATCGTAGAATTCAAGCAGTACTTATTTCTGGTTGCGCTTACAATAATTTGAAGTTCAGTGCAATGTGAATGCAACTGTACATTTATGTATGTAATACGTATGCAAACTGATATACCTCCTTAAGATACATACTTCGTATGCTAACTGTTATGAAGGAAACCAACCTTGAAAACTCTCCCTCCTCCTCTCTCAACACACATTTGCTATTATTTCGTTTCCAGAATAAATACTATGAGATTTGACAGCAATGGTAAAGAAATAAGATTGCTTCTGGAAAATCACAACCACTGCCATCGCTTTGAAGAGCAAACACACTATTCCTACTCGTTTCACTTTTGAAAATCTTATACTATTTCGTCTTCTCGCGTGTGTACTTTAGGAAAATGTGAATAATTTTTAATGGAAAGAAATTTTCATTTCAATGCTCTCATGTTAAAATTGATGCCTGTCAAGTTTAGGCTCAAGTTCTTAAAGAACGATCCGACGTTTAGGATCGAAATAATGATTATTGGAATAGTAGCATGAGAATTTGTACAAAAAAAGAATACAAAAACTTATTACTATTTTACAAGTTCAAAGTTTGCAATAGCAAACTGAACATTCTCCTGCACTCGTAAAACATTTTGAAAATGCCCCATGCTGAGTGAAAGTTCATATTTCACAATTTATAAAAGTCTTTTCTCCAGCATTCATTTTTGTTCTTGATTGGATTGAATTCCAACTTATATCATTTAATATTACCGTATTGTAGATCATGAAACCAAGCCTGTAGAGATCTGCAGCCTTAGAAATCCAAACGTATGCTCAATTCAATTTCTTTTACTCTGTTAGTCTAACTGTTACCTTCATGTTTTGAACATAACAATGAATTTAGAAGCCCGATTGTTTGTGTTTACTTATTGTGTATTTTTTTTCTTTCACTTTTCTACCATCATGATATTGAAGGCATAACGCTATGGCATAAGATAAAATTGATTACTACCACCACTGGGAACGAACCTTTTACCTGCTCTATAGTTGCATGTTTCAACGCAGAGGTTTAAGCTTAGCTTTTTTACGAACATTTCCCTTTATATGTTTTTTTTCGACTTTCATCAATATAAAAATCTCATGGTTTTATTGGTTCCAGTAGTAGTTGCTCAGTCAGCGATGTTGTGAAGTGAGCAGAATTACCACTGTTTTTCCTGGTAGGAACGGTCCAAAGAAAATGAAAGGAAACTACTAAAAGGTGCACACATGACTTCTTGCTGTGTGCTTTCTCTCCTTTTTTTTCAGATGTTCGCTGGTTGGTTGGCTGACATGACAGAGAAAACGTCTCTTCTCTTATTATTGCTCAAAGGTGAGAAAAGATTCATATCGTGCAAAATGCGGATTGGAATGGGGAATGGATGCCAGCTGAGAGTCAATCTAATCTCATTTTTATCATATTTTATCATCTCTTATGCGGTGGTTTTCTGTGGCGGTGCTTGTGATGGTAGTGCCAGAAAGAAGAGAGAGAAAAGAGCCACCAAAGCGTTACAATAATATATAAAATGTTATCAAAATATATTAAAATATATAGCGATAGTTTTAACGGTTTGCAATGAGAAAAGAATCAGTGCTGTCACTATATCGCACCTCCGAAAAAAACTGGAGGGAGTCCATTGAACCACGAAAAAAATATTTTGTGAAGCTTTTCATGTTTTGGCAGGCAGTACCAGTACCAAAAAACCAGCCAACCACTAAGAAGGCTATATTATAAGCCATCATCGTCGTCGCCTTTAAGAAAAGAGGTCCCATCTGATTTTGTATTCGAAACGCAAAATCAAAATCATTCTTTAACAATATATAACCATTTTGAACCGCGTTCGGATATAAACGAGAGGTTATGGTGAGAGTGAGAATGATGAGACAAAAATAGACCTGTTTTAGGTGACTGATGATAGTCGAAAAAATGGGGTTGTTGCACTGACTCCATGATTTCTTTCTCAAGGAACTAGAAAATAGTTGAGTTCCCTTTGTCCATATTTCACACGATTTTCTATTTTCCCTTTGACCAATTATTTTAAAACGACTAGTAAGGGAAGATATTTCCATTTCAATTGCTTCTCGAAACTCCCTAAACTTGGGTTTGGTAAAAAAATATTGACTAAAGGTGACTGTTTTCCTGCAATTAATAATAAAATCAAGATGGCGGCGGCAGGCAATACACCAAACTTTTGTTTTATAAATCGGATTTTAATTATCAAGCTTAAACTTCTATTTTATTTTCTTAAAGTTATTAAAACTTTTTTAAAAATAAGTTTGTTGAATGAAAAGAGGATTCAATTCTTTTCATTCCTTTTTTTACTTCCAACTGAATAACGATCTCTATTGTAGTCACCGCTTGTTTTGGCAAGTGAAAAGGAACCAAGAAAAAAAATTGAATTTGGTTGCAAATCATTTTGCCAGACAAATTCTATTTAGTTTTTCTTTCGATTGGCAAGTCGCTCTAAAAGAAAACTTTTAACGTCTAAAATGAGGTAGGCACATGAAAATTAATATTGTGTACATATTGCCATTGCTTTATTTTTTTATAATAATAATAGGCACTCCGTGAATACGTTTCTCTGATCCAAGCGCATGATAACTACAGACTATACATCTCGTAGTAACTTGCCAGACAAAGTTTACACACACGAAAACAGGGACTGTTCTGAAAATATAATGGGCTAACTTTAGCCAATTCGAACCATGTTCCCACCATCTTAATGACTACTCCTGCGGCTAGTATGTCTCTTAATGGATAAAACCTCATCCCTCACCTTAACAATATGCCACGACTGCTATTCACAATAATAATGCTCTTTGTACACACAATGCAAATATTATCTCTGTCCATGGTGGTTTGGTTTTAGGATGTCAAAGTAGCAGGAAACTGAGAGTTCGTTAAAATGTTATCTTTGGTCTCTGACGATGCTACTGGAACCTCGCATGAACAACGGATATACTTTCTGCAAAGCTACCAGTCATACAATCTTATTCACCGTTTCATGTCTTACGATGTATTGTTTCGAAGTACACAGACTGGATACGAGATTGTGGTATCCGAATAGGGATATATTTTGTAAAAACATTGTCGTATGAAGTAAATAAAATTTATCAAATTTCATCAAAGTCATGGCACAGCGTTCATCTAGAGAAGCGGACGAAGGACGGTGTCGTGCGGTGTCAACCAGAGAAAGATGAGGCAAACACATCATAAAAATATTGTACACACTGTAATGTTCACGTTGTATATACCTATATACTATTTTAAGTGCTTTCCAAATATGGATAATGACAAGGGAAATCAGCAACAAACATTTCAAAAGGACTGGCCGAACACTTATCGTATTACAATCGTTGTCTTTGTTCTTTCTCCAGTGGTTTGTGTTTGGCACTGAAGAAAATCCTGTCGTTCTAAATATATCATGCCCTTTACAGTTAGTAGTACCCACATTATAAACAAGGACAGCAGCCTGTACCAAATTAACAATTTCGTCTTCTGATTTTACATGGTAGGCAAAAAGATTAGTGAACTGATTAAGGTTTGCCTCCAGTTCTATTGTACAGTTATATGAAAAATTACCAAAATCTCAAGAGAAGGCGAGCAGCACAAGAGGAAGGAGAAGCTCAACAAGCAGAGCAAAACTATCATGGCTGATTTAGAGAAGCATGCAATGGATATCCGTAGTAAAAGCAGAAATTGTTTACTGTGGTGGATGAGTGCTGATATAAACTAAAGGGAGAGTAGTTGCGGAATCCCCTTTTGTTTTTCATATACTTTCAGGCTAAGTAAAAGGAAAATAAGCTTAACTACTTAATGGGATCATGCTTATATGGAGCAGGACAAAAAAAACTGTGTGCTAACTATCTAGTACTTTATGCGGCTGTGTTTTGTACGCAGCACAACAATGGAACACAACTCTCCTTCTTCATCTTTCCATTCTGGTGATAATTACTAAATAGAAAGAAAGAACGAGGGAAAAGCAAAGCATTTTAAATGTGCGCTTTGTGTGATGGCTGGTGGACTATACGCACATTATCATTATCATAGGTCCTCATCATCATGGTATGGGAGTAATGGAGGTACCACTAAAAGTGTGCACTGAAGAAGCTTGAAGTAGTTCATGAGAAACCAACAACCGCACCATACCACCACTGCCACCACCAGCATTTCACAGAGTTTTCTACGAACCAGCAAAATAAGAAGAGGAGCAAAGAAATCAACAAGGAATCTTGCCTTTAGAAAGCAGTTTCTTGTACTAACACCTAAATGAGTAAGCAAGACGGTTCTTTTACAAATTAAATTAGATGGTGGTGGTACTAGGGTGGCACTGCAGAGATAAGAAGAATTTTTTTTAAGAACTAGAGAAAAATATGCAAAAAAATTGAATGTGATGATGCTGTAAACATCAGAGATTTTACTTTTACTGCAGCAATACCACCTCTCATAATATTCTAATTATCAGGGATAAGATTCCATCAAAGTTTCATGGTAAAGTTTGAACTTTTTTAAACAAGCTTATTTTTTCTGTAAAAAATTGTAAGTTGAGCTGAGTTGTAAAAGCAAAAGCGAAAAAGGTTTAGAAAACATGATTTAAAAAGTATGAATATTGCAAGGGCGAGTCGTTTGAATGGAAATGTAAACAAAATTGAAAATAATGCAAAGAAGAAGACAACTTATTCGATTTATACTTTCAAAGCAGAGATAGAGATAGGAACAGAGAAGAACAAGCTCGTTTTTATTTAAGTTTACAAATTTCTTACTGTAATTAATACTTGTGTAAACACGGTATCATGATGATGGTACGAAGATATTAAAAGGAAAGCAGGGTTCTGTCTTACTTTTCATATCAGTGTCCCCAATAATGTTCATAATTCCATTTGTGCCGTAGTAGTCCAAAACGTAGTAGTACACTGGCACGGTGTGATTAGCAAGCCCATTTGCATAGAGACTGGTAAATCGGGTGAAAAGCAGATCTGTCAGGAACTGCAAACAAAACACAAACTTTTAAATGGTCTTATCATCATCAACAAACGCCAACCAAAGCTTCGCTGCTGGTAAATTGAAATGCATGGTAATAATAGTAAATAAGTGACGATAAAATTCATATTGCCTGTATTTGGATGCAAAGAAGGACGGGCAGAAAGAAGAGGAAGTGGAATAGTTAAAATCTCTAAGCGCTCAGATAACAAAAGCGCTATTGTTTTAGTATGAAAAACGTTTAAATTTGTTATGCATGCTGTGATGTCACCAGTTTATGGTGATAATAAATAAGTTCCAAAAAGGACAAACGCTGATTAACTTTAAAATGCTTTTTATTGATTTACTTTAACACGAGTAATACAAGAGTGCCAGCCAAAACTCGGAAGGAGTTTTCCACAATAATAATGAGTGAGTGGGATCAAGCTCGTCTTGTCGTCGTCTTCTCAAGCTACTCTCCCTTGCTCTAGAACCTTCTGCTGGCTTCTACGGTCAGTTGGAACGGACTGCACTCCACTTGTGTATTGCCGGGGAACTTGGGGCAATATGAGTGATGATGCCTCATGCCCTCCCTGGAAATTGGGACTTTGGACCAATCCAACAGCCATGGCGAATCGACTTGGAGGTCTGCGCTGGCGACGTGAGCGACGTAATGGTGGGGTCGGCTCCGGAATCTCCATAGGCGTTGTCGTATCTTCTCTCGGCGGAGTAAAAGGGCGCAGGAAGCGTCGATTGCGGCGAAGGGTCCGGCCTGACTCCGTACGAAGCAAATAACTGCGACCACGTGGATGGACCTCCAAAATCTCCGCAAGCAGGTTCCACCTTTTGGTTTGATGGCTTTGGACCAAGACCACGTCTCCTACTTTGAGAGTAGATAAGGTGCGTGCGTTGGCGTCGTAACGTTGCTTCGCTTTCTCCCGGAGAGTTTTCGCGTGCGAGTCACTGATGGACGCTCGGCTTTTCCACGTTTCAGCAAACCTGCTGCGGTGTAGCGGCAGTTTAGTTCGAATGGGGTGACCAAACAACAGCTGGGCTGGACTCCGACCGTCTGCACGTGGTGTATTCCGAAATTCCATCAGCCCTTCTTGGAAAGCTTCAGCGGTGAGATCTCCGTTGGTGGTGGACTTGGCCAGCAAATATTTGATTGCCTTGACGCCCGATTCAGCCAACCCGTTTGACTGAGGGAAATGAGGTGAAGATGTGCTGTGGTTGATGTTCCAGCGCTCGGTCCATCGGCGAAACTCGTGCGAGGAGAACTGCGGTCCATTGTCGCTGATGATCTTCTCGGGGATTCCTAGGTCTGCCATCCATTGCCGTAGCTGGCGAATGACATGGCTGGAGTCGGCGGAGGAGCCGCACTTTGCAACTGTCGGCCAGCCCGAGTAACGGTCCACCATGACCAAGTATTCGTATCCGGCATGAGAAAAGATATCCACCCCCACCTGTTGGAAAGGGTAAGTCGGTGGAGTGTCTGTCACAAGTGGTTCCTTTGGCTGCGATGGCAAGAAGGCTGCACAACTGCTGCAGTTAGTGACTACGTTTCTGATGTCGTTGGTTATCCCTGGCCAGAACACGGACTGGCGTGCGCGACGAAGTGTACGATCCTGACCCTGGTGGGATGCGTGAAGCGTAGTGAGAACATTCTGTCGCAAGAGTGTTGGGACCAAAAGGCGGCTGCCAAGGAAGATGAGGTCGTCTTCAAGAGTAAGACGTGGAAGAACCTTCCAAAAGGGTCGAAGGTCGTCGTCAAGCTCCTCCTTGGACTTTATCTTGCACAACATGACTTCTCGTAGGCGTTTGTAGACGCTGTCTTGCCCAGCGGTGGTGCGCAGTGACTCGAGGAGAGGATCCGACAGTATCCTGGTTCCGTCGTCAGGGTCGTGAACAGCGGCGGCAAGAAGCGTTTCAGTATCGGTATCCAGTAAGTTGTCCTCCTCATCTGGATCCTGCGCTGGGTGCCGAGAAAACACATCCACCACCGTGTGCTTCACCCCTGCTCTCCAAATAGCTGTGACTCTGTAGCAGGCTAGCTTCTCCTTGAATCTTATGAGGCGATGGTTATCGATTTCGTCCAGTGTCTTGGAGTTGATGATGGGGATGAGAGGGCGGTGGTCTACCACCAATTCGAATGGCGCTCCAAGCAGGTACAGCTTGCATTTTCGTGCCGCCCACACAACCGCTAACATCTCAATTTCCGTGGCGCTATATCGGGATTCTGCGGGAGTCACAAAGCGTGAGCCAACTTGCAGGGGTCTCCAAGATCCATCTGTTTGCTGTTGATATAGAGCGTAGCCTAGGCCCCTGGATTGTGCGGCGTCGGTCTCCAAACGTAACGGTTGGCCAGGCTGAAATTGTGCGAGTACGCGGGGACTGCAGAGTTCCTTAATGACTTCTCGGAAAGCTTTTTGGTGTGGTTCCTCCCAGATGAAGGCCGCTTTAGAGGACAGCAACGAGCGAATTGGAGCGCACAACTCTGTGATTCTGTGTGAAAACGCTTCAAACTGTTGTACAAGACCACTGAACGAACGGACGTCTGTCTTGTTCGTTGGCACTGGAAAATTCGCTAGAGCGGAATAGAGATGGGGTGCTGTAGTGTAGCCCGTCGCACTTATCTGGAATCCACACCACTCCGTTTCTGGCTCCCCAAAGTGGAATTTCTTTGCGTTGAGCGTTATTCCATGATCTTGGCAGCGGGCGATTACTTCTTCGACTCGTCTTGTGTGCTCTTTGAGGTCGGCGTCGTAAATCAGGATATCTTCGACCACTTTCTCGACGTTTTTAATGCCCTGAAGGGCTTCGTCCCCCCTTCGGTTGTGCTCGTCTCCTGCTGAGATTAGTCCCATCACGTTGCGGCAATAGCGAAAGCAGCCCCATGGAGTGATGAAGGTGGTTAACTTTCGGCTATCTGGATCCAAGGGCACTTGCCAATACCCGTGGCGTGCATCCAACGTTGTAAAATACTTCATGCCTGGGGGTATGCGTGCAACGACCTCCCGAGGAACTCTGACTGGGTATGCTGGCCTTCGCACGAATTTGTTTAGCCCTGTGAGGTCCACAGTAATCCGCGGCTCTGATGATCCTTTTTTGGGGACGACCACCATTGGATGGCACCAGTCGATGGGCTCTCCAACCGGCACCTTCTCGATGACTCCTTTAGTGACCATGGCTTCAAGCTGAGCTTTCACGGCGTCCTTCCAATGAAATGGGACATTGTATGCCCTGTACCTCTTGCATGGTATGGCACCTTCAATCAGTTCGATGGTCATGGGTGGACCCTGCATTGGACGTAGAAATTCATCGTTGAAGGCATCAGCGTATCTTGTGAGGATCTGGGCTCTGGTGGCGTCGGTTTTAGCGTTAGTTGACAATGGTTGAACTACTCTGGTGCCGGGGTGAATTGCGCTGGCTTGTGAATTTGGAGCCATGTGAATCATGCCATGAGGCCAACCCTTTGGAATTAAGCCCAAGGCAACACATCCTTGCTTACTGAGGAGTGGCACGTTGAGTTTTCGACAGACCCCCACGTTGGTTTTCCATGTGCGTCCATTCAGGTGGAGCGTGGCTTTTACCGACCCCACCGGGTCTAAGCCGATACCGTTGGCTCCGACGCATTTGATGATCTGGGTTGATAGGGACGACTTCATTGCTGGTGGGAGTAACGCGAAGTCACGTTCAGGAATGAGATCGGCACCTGCTCCTGTGTCCGCTAACCATGGGATACAGCATTTGGTGGTAGCGATTTCTGTCTCCACTGGGAGTAGTTGCTGAATATTACCAACGACGACGGTGTTGGTGGTGAGAGGAGCTGCACCTGCTTTGCCTGGTATTTCTGGGATCGCCTCCACGGTATTTGCTTCCTTTTCTTGTCTGCAGACCTTGCTGAAGTGTCCTTTGAGGCCACATTTATTGCATACCTTACCCCACGCAGGGCATGCTGATGAGCGCTGATGTGGAGGCTGGGCTCCGCACCCTTGACACGGATCTGATGGGTTGAATCGTCTCCGTTTCGGCTTAGCAGGATCGTTGTTCTGGTGCTGTTGCCTCTTGTAGCTGGAGGTGGCGTTTGCTTCGTAGGTTGACGAAGTTGCTGCTGAGGGTGCTTCCTCGAACACATTAGAAGTCTCCATGGCAACGCAGATGCGGAGAACTCGATCCAATGTGAGGTCCGAGGAGAATTGCTCGGTGAGGACCTTGCGTTGCATCTCCTTGTTGCGCAGGCCGCATATGAGACGATCACGGATTCGAATGTCTTGTTGTTGTTGTGCCAAAGATACTGCAGTGTCACAGGTTGGACATACGAGGCAATGGACGGTGGCGTCACACTTTGGGCACTCGAACCCCGTCTTGTGTGCTCCTGCATCATCCAGTATTTTCAGAGCAGCAAAATACCGATCCACTGACTCCCCCAGCTGCTGGTCTCGTTGATGGAAGGCCTGTCGATCCAGGATGGGGTTTCTCTTCTGGCGAAGGTAAGCTCCGAGTACCTCCACCCCTTCCGCTATCGTTGATGACTCGGTGATCGGTAGGCGCCCCGAGCTCCACAGTAAGGTCCAATCCTGGTGCAGGGCTGAGCGAAGCATTCCATGCTGGGTGGCAATTGGATGTGCGGTCAACTGGATGGAGTTGGCATAATCTTGCCAACGCTGCTTCCAATCCAGGAAGGCCGGAAATGTTAAGTCATCCGGAGATGACAACTTGGGAAGCTGAAGGCACCTGATCGCTGAAGGTGCTGCTGTAGAGTTTGTCGCTGGCCCGGCTGTGGCCAAATTTGTTGCGTGTGCCGTCAACGCCTGAGCAATGTCGGATAAGGCACGGAGTATCTCGCCACTGTTTGGCGTCACACCTGGAGCACCTTCGTTGCTGGACATGATGCTATTGGTGCCCGATAACACCGAGACGATTCACTTTGTAACTATTTTTTTTACGCTTAAAAATGGATAAAAATCTGCTAAATAGGTAACTGTTGACTGCGCCATGTGATGTCACCAGTTTATGGTGATAATAAATAAGTTCCAAAAAGGACAAACGCTGATTAACTTTAAAATGCTTTTTATTGATTTACTTTAACACGAGTAATACAAGAGTGCCAGCCAAAACTCGGAAGGAGTTTTCCACAATAATAATGAGTGAGTGGGATCAAGCTCGTCTTGTCGTCGTCTTCTCAAGCTACTCTCCCTTGCTCTAGAACCTTCTGCTGGCTTCTACGGTCAGTTGGAACGGACTGCACTCCACTTGTGTATTGCCGGGGAACTTGGGGCAATATGAGTGATGATGCCTCACATGCTATCAGAGGCATTACCGGATACGCTGGGAGCGGTATAATAGTGGCAATGTAAGAGTCGTTGTGTTAAGTGTTATGCCATTTATTTACATGAAATATTTTGGAGTTCTCAAGGATATACCACCCGTTTGTTAACACTAAAGTGTTACAAATTTGTTAGCCTCCCACCATGCATAAGTGCAACCTAGTAGTATGTGCTATATATGTGGTTGTATATGTATGAATGCTTGAATATATTGTAGATAGAAGCTCGTTTTACTCACCTCAACATAGCGTGGTCTGAACTCATCCTCATTTTCCAAGTCAACATTGGTAAAGTAGCGCTTCTTCACAGCCTTGGTAATGGGGAACAATTTACTCTCAAACTCGGAAACGATTGGAAGTAGTCTTGGGAGTCTCTGGTCGATAAAATTCCCGTCGTATTTGCCATCATTAAAGGAATTGACTGTCACTGGTGATGTCGACGTTCAAGAGTTGAAGCGTTCATTTGCACGCGACGCACACACACGGACAATAGGGCAAATTGTGGTGCATATCCATTAGAGGAGCAGTAGTACCGCACCGGGGAAAGAAATAAAAATTAGATTTTTTCCATTTTATTCATCTTCTTGACTTTTATTTTTTATGTGCAATTCCTTAAGAAATGCTTGTGTTGTGTGAAGGAAGTAAATACTACATACCATACACTAGTTAGTTAAATTATCTCTCTCTCTCCTTCTCTAAAACCTTTCACATTTTTTTAGATTGACTACCGAAACTAAAAGGCTTTCCTTCCATCCCATTTCCATTATCATCTTTATACTAAAACATCAACCAGAAGATTTTTCTCTCTTTTTCCATTTCTCATTTGGTTTTGACGATAATTCCCCCGTGGAAGTGTACATTCACACATACATCCACACAGGGAAGGATGTGATGTGAGTACAGAAAAATTGTCTCTTCTACTTTCCCTCTTTCTCCCTCTCTTTGCCTCTCTCTCTCTAAGTTGCCTTTAATGGCAACATTGGCTACACAGCGGAATTTGTGATGGTGTGGCGGTAGAAGCTTAAGTACTCACTCAGCTGCCACAGCACACCATCAACGACCGACCACATCCACATCACACACCGTTCCTTTTGGTGCTTCGGTGTCTTTTCTCTTGAAGTTTTCTCTAAAAAATCCCATGCGCCGTCAATAAGGCCAACAAACCTAAGTTGGATGGAACAAGTAAACTTTGTTCTTCGTTGTAATCATCATCATCATCGCCGCCACAAAAAACACAGTAGCTGTAATAACGGTAGCATCCTCCTCGTCTCCTCATCTTGTGACATTCCGTGTACCTCTCTCTTCTTCGCTCTCTCTCTTTCCTCTGACACAAAAAAAAACTTTGCTTACTAATGGGCGCCTTAATGTGTCTTTTCTTTCTTTCTCCTTCTAGTTGTTGTTATGCAGGGGAAATCGACAGACAGGCACATATAAGCTAGCCTTACGCGCATACGATTATAACACATGTCAAATGATGATAATAACCAACCACACGAGAACAATCATGACGATGATGACAACAAAAATAGGGGACTGGTGTAAACAAAAAAGAGAGAGAAAGAGCGCACACCAGTGTCGTCTTTTGGCCCATTGGTCTTTTTTACTTCATACTAGTGTGTAGTCAGAGCAGTAATAAGCATGCATTATATTATGTCATCCTGTAATTGCAAAAAAATGAATGAGGCACACGAGTGAGAGAAGAAAAAAACGACAGGGGAGACACACTACGTTGCTTTCATCGTTATCATTATTATCATCATGCTCTAGCAACACTATCGCTTACATAGAATTGCCAAGACACGTAGACTATGAAAATGTAACCATCTTCCTCAAAACAACTTCCACTAAAAAACTTGTACTTGTTATCAAACAAGTGAGTAGTGGCAAGAATATTATTATACGCACACGTATTATAATATGGTACAGCCAGAAGGGGAATTTCAGCTGGAGTGAATGGCGAGTTACGTACTATACGGTATTTATAGAAAATGTTTGATATATAATTTCACGATAATGTAGTCATAGCCAGTCTGCTACCAAATACGATGAGGAAGAAAAAATGCTTCGGGTGAAAGCTCAGATACATAAGGAGTGAGTTAGTAACTCCTGTCTTTTCTCTTTTTCCCTAACTACATTACTACACTTTGTGCATGGTGATGGTGCATGGCATATACACATTCGCATACGTACACAACCACTACCAAACTTTTGTTGCTTTTCTCTCCACTCTTCTTTCCCCTTTCTCTTTCTGATTCTCAAAATCTCTTTTGCATACACACACACTACAGCATACAATATGGGTGAGTGAATATAATAGACTTGTGTGTTTGTAAGCTACTATATTGCTCATCGTTATACCCAAGTTGCATATTATTACATAGAACTGCGTACGACGTGTTGGACGGTGGTGGTGGGCTACCGAAGAGAGAACAGAATCATGTAATGTGAAACAAAGGCCCCTCTTTTATCCAATTTTAATGACATTTCTCATCATTTAGCAGACTCACCGCTCTCTTGTTGGTTTCCATATTATAATGGATTGCCTGTGCTGCCGCCTGTGAATAACCTCACAGCTAAACCGTGTGCCATAATGTACTTCTGTGTTTGAATGAGATTATGTGTGGAGCACGGATGATGATCAACGTGCTGATTATATTTTGGGTTGGTATAATTGTGTTTTAGTTGGGGATATAATGAAGGGAGATAGCGGCAGTGTAGGATGCGAACTTCTCAACGCTAACTTCATTGAAGCAAGCAAAACGATTCGTAAACAGTGCAAATCGTACAGTGAATCGACTCTGTGTGAAACATTGAGTTTTCACAGATATTTTTAAATCTTTGATTTTATTCATTTTGTTTGTACTGATGATCCTAGACCGTACTCAGTGTGCTGATGATGATATAGTAATGTGGTGTAAAGAAGCCGATTTGTGCAAGATGGGCTTGGCCTTGGAACCTGCTCCTTATACGCTCCATGTTTGTCCCATCGTCACAATCGTTTACGCTATCACTCTTCCTCCACATTCAGAGTGTGTAACAGCGCTCACCCCATTTCCAGTTCCGAATGACATTGTAATAATAGAGCTGAAAGAGTTCAAAAGACTAATAACTGGAGGAAAATGGGAGCCAAAAAGGGATTTTCACCAAGTGAAAGTATTAGTTGCAAGGCAAACAAAACAGCAGCAGTCTGTGCTCTGTGTGTATGTACAGAGAAAAAGAGAGAGTGCGAGAGTACATGCTTGCATACAATACTTCTGGTATCCATAATTTACTACGCCGTAGCTCACACAAGTAGCGATGATGGTTTTTATAGCTCCAAAATGTTTGGTATTTGCTGGATCGTGATTTATACGATGAAGCAACATAAGTTGGTTGGTTGGTTGGTTAGACGGAGGCTATATTTGTAGAGGTAGCTACAACCTACCGCATAACACATTTACGTATGTACAGACAGACAAGAAAAAGTGTTATATATTTTCTGTTTAAGTGTAAATGGAGAAATAATAGGAATATAGTGGAGTTATAAAGTATCCATCACATAAGGAAATGTATTAAAACGAAAACGCTGTGAAGTACCACACAGTGTAATAGGCAGGTACGTTAGCGATTTCTGCATCATTATCATCATCATACATGTATCCATTATAGTAACGCGGGCCAATTACTCCGCTTGCTCTCGCACAATACCTCCAATTCAATGCCAAACGAATGTATAAGTCACCTAATTGACAATCCACTAATATTTAAATGGGTAGTTATTACATACATTCACATAATATACATATGAAGGGAGATGTACTGAATGACGGTGGAAGAGGAAACCCTTAGTATCATCTTGTTGAATAATAAAACCAGTTTGAGTGAGCTACCTCGCGCTCCGCCACACCGACGAAGAGGGCAAAAGCTCAGCGTATCTATTTTCTCATTTTCAACTTTTCATTAGGCACGGTGCCTCACACAAAAGACCTCTAGACCGCACGCACATACACATATTATACCGTGCTTTCAGAAAGACACTCACACACAGACAATGAAATAGATCACAAAGCAAAATAATTTTATAGTAAAGCCAGCTTTGAATTGTGTTGTTGGGAAGAAGAGTACTACTGCTGATGATCCCGAATCGTACGACTGTTACCACACCAAACTACCATTGTAGAGGATTGCAGGATGTTTGATGGTAAAATACTATGTGGTTTCCAAAAACTTTCATCCTGTCCTGTGAGCTGTGTATATGCTTAGCTGTAGTTTCGCTTCCAAGTTGCAGTGGTATACATCATTTTGCTAATAGTTTATTGTGCAATATACATACTATTGTATTCGTATATATATCTTTGGAGCACAAAGCCGATCCTTGTAAATTTGCAAGTAATTCCTTTCCTTTAGGCTCGGATATGAGACGGGGGAAGATAGGAAAAGCCTTTGTTGATTTTATTACTTGTCTACACAGTCCAAAAATCTCTTTGATATGGTTTTATGATTATCCTTGGAAAGGTAATCGTATTTTGGTTTTTTGATGTTGAAAATTATTTGATGGAAATGGAACCCTCATCTGCTCTACTTATGTATGTATATATTATTCTTTTCTATTTGCGTATACAAGTGTCTATAAAGCCCAGAATCATTCTGAATCGTATTTCAGTTCTGTTTTCAGGGTATTATTAAATACTTTACTTTGGAAAAGTAGCAGCGGAAATGACAGAAGAGAGTTATAGTAGAAACAGACAAAACATAATTGGATTTTATCATTATTTGCGTTTTGTATATCGAGATGTAGCACAGATAAGGTGAAGAAGAGCCATTAAACCACTTTTCTTACGTGGGTAGTAGAAAGCTCCTTCGTGCCGGGAAATTCCTGTGAGGACGGGAACCTTCACCACTTGACCTTCCGCGAGTAGCTCAACAGGGTATTTTGATAGGAGAAGGTTGTCAACAGATGGAGCAAACCAACGAGGAAAACTGAAAAAGTTCTAGAATAAATCGTAAAAAAATATTGAAATTACACACACGTTAATAATAATAATGTTAATAAAATTAAGTGCAGGGTATGACAAAACGAAAATCTAGTAACACGAGTTGGCTGCTATTACAATTTTCTTGCGGTTTATACAAACTTGATGTTTATCATGTCAATGTGAGTGAGGACGAATCACTTTTGTCAAACTCAAAATTACTGACATGATGTAGAAAATGAATAGGGAAAGGGAAGCGAAGCGAATAGACAAAGAAAAGCCGTAGATTCTGGTTTGATGTTTTGTGATGCAATATGTATATGTTCTGTGGCAGGAACAAGCAACCTCCTATTACCACGTCTTCCACCTCTTCTCCTTTTGTCATGTTGTTTTGTGGATGGAGCAACGAACTTTCACACTTTTCTTCTTTGAGGTTTTACGTATCCGTACTATTCAGTCTATGACGTTTCTTTGCTGTTCCCTTTCAATTCTACTCACTCCGCTTAGCGCACCGTTAATGTAAGTAAATAAGCTTGTGCAAAAAACCATGTCAAGTTGGTGCTAAAAGTGCTTTCTCCGGGAAGCAATAGAAATATGTGTGTGTGTGCTAACATATTAAACAAGAATTAATCCAGCATGAACGGTTTACCAAGTAAGAAGTAACAGAGCAAACCGGTATACAGTGCATTTTCTCATAATCATTACTATCAAGATTCCCGTGTTATATTCAAACATATATTATTATTAGAACGTTATAAATGTAAATTTAGATTTCTGTACACTACTCTGGTTTCCTCAAATTGAATTAAAATAACTCGAAAGGGAAGTGGATTATTTCCTACGATCTAAAGTCATGTGAAAGTGACAATACAAAGGCGTTTTTGCCTTTGAACAGCTAACTATGCTCCCTGTCATAAATTTGCTGAATATTAATTGTATGTACACTTATACTTACATATATTCTTAGTAGTCACTCAAGTTTCAAATTTGATCTGAACAAAATTAAACAATTAACGTTCCATTGCCTTAACCCAACTTCGTTATCCATTAATAATTTATTTTCACATTGATAACCTAAAGGCAAGTTACACAATACATACTTTAATTTCATCTCTTGCACTTTTCTGTTTTGTGAAATCGTAAAGACCCTGGGGAAATGAGATATATGCTTTTATCCCACACGAGGAGTTTGTTTACTACCAATTATACCAATTTCTTCGTTCTCAAATCCCAATTCCTCATAAAACCATTTACTACAAATGTACTTTGTTATTAAGCTTATAAGGATTTCAGATGAAAGAGGGCTTGAAGTGAGTAATGAAATAGGAGCTTCGTGCACACATAGGATATAATATTTTCAGTTCAAAAGTGCAAAGGTAGACAATGGGCTAAGGTGTAAAGGTACACGAATAGGTTGTAAATAAATTTGGTATGCGAAAATAAGCAGATTTCCCTGCTACAAGTTGTTTTGTTGAGTATTCCCAATGATCATGTTCTTTGTTTAGTTTGTAAAACTGTATCTACATTGCTACAATAAAGCTTCACCATACAACAGGTACATTCATATATAATATATATATATATCCTATATCTATTGGAGCGTTACTTCATATACTACTCTTGCAGCCGTAAGCTGCTTCTCATTTACAAATATGTTTAATGTTAAATTCCTAGAGTATTATTTGCTGTTGCAGAATGTTTCTACACTTCCAGTCTGTGTGTATATGACGGATGACGTGAATGAATTTTTTAAAACAAACTACCATCTACCTTTAACATGATCTATTATTTGTAGATTACCTTCTAATGCCAAATTCTCGTCAAATTACCGTGTCCATATTTGACAAGAATGAGTCATTCATCATTAACTCATCGTTGGATAAATTAATATTTTCAGGTCAATAATAAGTAATGCATTTCGACTGTTGGAAATGAGTTAATGTTTTCTTATCTTACAGTGCAATGAACAATTTAATGTAAAGGTTAGATAGGCACTGATAATATGCGATACTTTATATATGCAGGTTTCAATTTTTCTATCGAAAAGCGTTGTTACCGCATATATCTACTTTCCACTCTGCTTCTTACTTACCAGCATATTGTTCGTCTCCTTCACAAGAGTAGTCATATCCTCTTTCCGAAGGCATTCTACCAACTCTCCAAAAGACTCGTAAGAGCACTTCAATCGAGACACGATCTCCCTTGCTGACTCCACCGGATTTCTTTGAAAGTATTGGCTATTCAACGCTGTTCCACCTAGGGAGATTACCGAACGGTATAATCCTGAAACATAGCAAATGAAAAAAAGAAGGGTGAGAGGTGGTAGGGATAACTAGTGTATGTGTGAGTGAATGCAAAATTTAGATCAAAACTCATTAATATTCTTTGCTATATTATAGAAAAACATTTAAAAGTTAAAACAAAAAGGGAAAAGGGAAATCATGGTATCAATTTACTGAAGTGAAGGCCAAGAGAAGAAAGGAATCATAATCTGAGTTTGCCAGAGCTCGTGAGTGAAAGGGAACAGGAAATAAGACGATTCCAATTTTCAATGGCTTTTATTCTTCCTCTTTGTCGAAGAAAAATAACATTGCTACGATATTCACGTACATACCTTTAGTTCTTGGAATGAAAGTGAGAAGTGAGGCTGATGCTGCGCCAGCTCCTTCGCCCACGAGAGTAATTTTTTCTGGGTCTCCACCGAAAGATGCGATATTCGCTTTTACCCACTTGAGAGCCTCAATTTGGTCGAAAAGTCCCCAGTTTCCTGTAGCATCTTTCGTCTCCGTACTCAGGAAACCTAATTTACATTGAGATTACATTTAATAGAATGATACAAGAGCAGAATACGGAATAATATTACGTGGATCTGGGAGAACGCTGGTAATGAAAATGGTATCCTGATGATAAGGTGAAAGTGAAATAACAAAAACTGAATTAAACACGGTCAGGTTACGGTATATGTTGTGGTAGTGCAGGTATATGCAGACAAATATTAGCAGCAATACAAAGTATTCTTTTAATAGCAACTCTTATTTCATATAATTATAGCCTTCAGATTCAGCGCTTTCCCTTTCAATCTTCGACAAAAACATACAAATCATATCGTTTTCGTCGTTACATTAATTTACAACCACGTACCGTCAATTGAAATGTTTTAACAGTAGCTAAGTTTTTCAGGATATGAAACGAAATTTGCGTAGTGTTTGACGTATGCTTAAAGCTCACGATTTATACAATAATTAGCAGTTCCGTTGTAGTTTATTTATCTTGAAAATTTTTATTTTGAAAATTTTGGGCATTGCGAATAATTTCCTAATTAGAATTTTCGGGATCTGGACTTTTGCCAATTTAAGTGGTATGTAAGTAGAATTGAGTACGAAGATTAGGTATATAATAAATTACTTGAACTAAAAATATTTATAACCAGTACTCAATGTGCTATGTGTATTCATCTAGCATGGAATTTTTCCTAAGAATTTACTTTCTAGTTTCTCCAGACTGTTACTTACGCTCTTTCTCTTTCACTTTTCCATTTATTTCGTGCATTGTACAGAATTCTTTCATTGACTTTGACTGTCTACTTTACTTAGTAAAATTTTTTACTCACTCTCCTTTCACAAAGCTTTTTCCAACAGCACTTTTGTGATGACATGTACAATGCTGTAATATGCTAATTTTTCACTACTCCCTGTGGCATTTACTTGTGTAGTGTGTGTACCAACTCAAAGTACATTAACGTCACTGTGAACATATCCACAATAGAACCAGAGAGTTACACTATTATTACGCTGCTTATATCTTTGCATTTCCATCTATACCACATGTAAATAAAATAAAATTTTCACATGTTATATTTTATGCAAGTTCGTGGAGAATTGAAGAAAAAATTTGAATACAAGACAAATCCTTTGCGGGATGAAAAAATGTACGAATAAAGTTCTGATGAACTTTAAAATAATGAAACTTTTTAAACAAACACAGCTATGAGTTTGTAAAATAACCCAAGTAGCTATACATATTAACATTAAAATTTATAGAATCGAGAGGAGATATATTATAACATCGACAATAGGAGAACAATAATCGACTAGCGATTATTATAATTTATAATAATGTAATTATATTTCTGACTCTGTAAGTCATTTCATCAAGTTGCCTGTTATCAGATTGGTTATGAGTTCTCACTGTTACTTTTTAAATCATTACACAATGAAGTTTTTGTAGTCATCTCTCTAAAGCCAGTGGTTTCGTTTCCAAACTTTCACTCCACAAAGGATAAGATAAAATGCATCGACGGACACTGTCATTGTCGTAGTGTCTCACTCAAATCCATTGAACAAAAACTACAGGAGGAGGAAGTGGACAGAGTGAAAGAGTCAATAGCCTGAAGCAACTACATTATTATTATCAAGTTTTCTAGCTCTATCCCAGGTCTAAGCAAAAACTAAATAGAAAATTTTGTACAAAAACTCTGTTCTATTTATTATCCACAGAATGAGCTCTTGTCTGTGCTTACGTGAAATACCTATGCATCCGCAGAATATATATACATGAGAAATAATATCTTAAAAATAAAAAAAAGATGAAACTAGAGGAGAGAGGGATAAGGCTTTGTGGTTGATTCTCTCTTTTTAAAAAGTTATTCTCATTTCATTTTCTACACTAAACAGAAAAAGATTGGATTTTTATAAAGACTTTTTATGTACATTTTTCTCCAAAGCAAAATATTCCACTGCTACTAAGTAGACTGCTGAGGTATACGTGTTTGCATTCATCCTCCATGTACAGTACTGTACGGAAAAAAATTCTATTTTAAGTTTAAAAATATAAAAAGAATAATGATTTTCCTCCTTCGTTACTCCACTTTTTATTTTTATTTTTTTGCAAAGAGGATCGTAGAATGTTGCCTTTTTAAAGTAAATTCCACTGGATATGTGTATATGTGGTTTTAGATCTCTTATTCCTTTTACAAAAACATTCTCTTGTGTGTGTAAATATGTGCGAGCATATTTGCATTGCTTCATCGTTATATAGTTTCGTAATAATGTCAGCGTCCCAGCGCATGTTAGATATAAAGAGTACCATTTATTGTTTTCCTACCCAAAGGAACAGATTGCATAGCATTTTTCTAAGAAAAAGAAACTTAACCAACCTTATAAAACTTTGTTACAGAAATGTATTCCTACACAAGCACTACGTGTAGCAAACATGACTATTCATTTTTATGTAACAGAGTCAGCCTATGCATATTATTTTAGCTTTCCCTTTCATGATAACATTTTCTTCGTGATATTGAAATAACTTTATTGTACGATTCCCACGAACACTGCACAACTGCAAGCTGGAAGATTGTATAACCAAACCATTCCTCATTAACGTTGCTTGATGCATTTACATATTATGCCTGGAAAATTGAGCATTGCTAATCATATTTATTTGAGAGAAAAAAATCTTGAAGCTTTTAGGCAGATTACAAACTCCATTTCAAATATTGATGATGCCCTGAACAAGCATCTTGTGGAAATAGAAAATAAAACTTTTGTTTCAACTTACCAAAAACTCCAAGACGGTACTGTATGCTCACTAAAACAACATTTTGATTCATTAAATAGTCCGGTCCGTAGAGTAGGGAAGAGGCCGTTCCGGTAACAAACCCACCACCATGGATGAATACAAGTACGGGTTTCAGAGTTTCCAGCTGCAATGAAACATAAAATGCAATAATGACAAACAATGAGCAAATAATTTGATTATTAAATACCGCTGCCTACTATTGAGAATAGTGTCATCTGTCTGCTGTGGTGCTTTCTTGTGAGAGACGGCTAGACAGATTTTGCAAACTTAAATAGCTTCTACCATATGCACATGGAGGTTTACAGTAGAGTCACCCAAAGTGCAAAAGAGTAAATTAAGTACAAAACCATATTCTAAATTTGCCTTATGCATATGATAAATGCAATGCAAGCAGTGAATAAGAGCCATCTCAGGAGGAAGAGATCTCCCGCATTGTTAACGGTGCATAAGCGTTACCTTTTCACCCCTCGACTTGCGGTTTATTAGTTGCATTATTATTCGTAGATTCATGATTCATAAACTAAAGTCCACCGGCTTGCAACATGCTTGTTTTATGAACAAAGGGTACTAATGAAACAAAAACATTACTTTCCCATTTTCGGCCTTCTCTATAATTTTGTGCAATATAAAAAGTTTTATGTTGATGTTCTCGTGTGTGTGTGTGCATGTGTCTGCTTTGCATTACGTTTTACTACTTTCTCAACAAAGCACTTAACTCCTGCCATTTTCTCAACACATCCAATCAAAAACATAGTGAAAGCGTTATTTGTTCTCCTCCAGCTGCTAATGTGAATTCAATAAGAAAATGAGTGACATGTGAAAAACTCTGTTGATTGCTTATTCCTTTCATGATGATGATTACTACTTGCAGTGATACTGCTACGCACAGCCCAGCAAAATATCCAATATCCAACAGGAGCTTTTAGTTGCAGCTCTTGTGCACCCGTGTCTACACATGTGTTCGTGACAGACAGAGAAGGAGGCAAACTTTTGTTTTCCGTATATATATGCAGTATACCAACGCATGTGAACCACAAGAGTAAACGTAAACTTTCCCGGTAGCTAACAATGAAAGTAAGGCATGTAATTCCACATTCTCAACGTTATCGATGTCACACTGAATATCTTAAGAAATGTGTAAAAAGTTTTTCTAGGAATTGGTATAACTTTGGTTCTGCTCTCCCCGACCCGACTAAACACTAAAGCCAAAATGGACGTATAGACGGAAAACTCCCAGGAATCATGAAAATGGGCAATACGAGGGATGATGATGGCAGTGATGATCGTCATCATGAATATTTCGCTGGCACGCACATTCTAATTTTTTGTTTACAACTCAGGGATGGTTGCATACACTCTTCATTCTACATTGAGCCATATATATAGTCTGATGATAAACTATTTTCTTCAAAGTTATTCTACCTCCTCTCATCAGCATGCGTCATCTGCATATATTTACATCAGTCATCAGACTCGTGGGGTTATCCATGTAATTTTCATAAAGAAACATGCTAGGGTAAGATAAGTAAATAAAAGTTTTCAAAGGGTAAATAACCGAGTCTGAGAGTGGTACACGGCAAGACAGAAACTTTTGTAATACGGTTGTGCTGAGACGGAATTTTTTAGATAGATTTTAATGGATCATCATCACACTAGGGACGATGTGGGGTGAAAAACTTTTCTGGTTAAAATTACACCGTTCCCACCACCACATCTAACATTCTCATCAACACAAACGGCAACAAGATGAATATATAGCAGTTTCAAAGATTTTTCAATGTATATGTAAATACTGCTCTCGCTTTATCTGCATAAAATTACAACGTGTTTCAACCATGTGCATATTTTTCACAACGAACATTTTCTTTAAAAAACAGCATCGCGATATTAAATGACATGTCATTTGCAGGTAATAATCATCATTCCAAGAGCGAAAAAAAAATTTAATAAAGTGAGCAAATAATTCAACATTTCTTACGTCTGGCGAAAAAATGTTTAACATTAAACAATCTTCTAATCCAATAACGTTGTTGGTTGCAACATGAAGTTGCGGACAAGCTGGTCCATCTCTAGTTGCGTCTAGGATTCCTTCCCAAGCTGGAATCGGCCTTGGTTCCTACAGACAAAACGAAACATCAATTATAATTTGCAGGCTATAAAGCAAAATGTCGTGGCAGCGTATAATATGCTGAGAGTAAGACGTCAATGATGCCGTTAATAGACTCATTTTGGTTGCTGCGCCGTAGGTGGTGTCTGTGATGAAGATAATGACGAAGATCATTAGCAGAAATAAAAGAAACGCTCACACCCTAATGTACTTTTGAAACGTGAAGCAGGAATCGAATGGTCGCATAAAAAAATGATCATGCCATTCACTAAAACATTTTCCGCGCTAATTTATTTCACAAATATCATCATCAAGCTCATCATCACCGCCATCAACAGGGGCATAATTATAACCATAACTCAACAAAAGTCCCACCGTTCAAAGAAGAGGACTCGCTTATTTATAGTGAATAAGTAAATAAGTAATTACCCTAAATCGGAGCTCTTTTACTGGACTGGAAGCATAACGGATTCCCCGGAAAGCATAATATTTTGTATTGTTGGGCGCCTCCTCTTCCAATCCCCGAATTTTGCCAATTTTTGTTTGAACTACAGTTGCACGTGTGTCTGGCACAAGGAGCACAAGAAATAAAACCGAGAGAAGGCTTATTTGCTGCAGAGAACGGCGAAATGAAAAAGAATAATAGCTACTGCTACAGCTTCTCTTCATTTCCGAAGCACAACAGCTATTGCTTGTGCTGCTGGTGATGGCATTGCAACAATGGCAGATGGAATGATGCTGCTGCTGCTGGAAACGGCGATGGGGATCACAACGATGATACGGTTTCTCCAAATCCATTTTTCTTTTATTCTTCCCCTTTTTTAACAATCGTTTTTAGAAACAGATTTCTTCAAAGAAGGAAAAATTGCTCTTTATTTTATACCTATATATTTTCTACTGTTTCCGAGAAAAGTTCGTTATTTTCGTATTCTTCGGCAGCCGTAATAATCGCTTTTGTTTAAAGTCTACACAGGAGTAAAAAGTGTAATGATATGAACAGTTTCATGCGTTTCAGTCATGAATGCCGGTTCGAAGCACTCACAGAAACTTATTTGTAAATGAAAAGCAACTCAGAGCAGAAAATTTTCTGAATAGCAGTTAAACAAAGTTTCTTTGGATAAAATCCTGCTAGTTTACTTTACTGGGGTTTTATCTCTATATGCACTTGTTCAGCTGTGGATTATACTCACTTTTTATTAATAGAAAGAGTGAAACGGACAATTTGGTTATTCACTGCAACGCTGCACCATAGGGCATGTATATTAAATGGCGGCGAAAAGTATATTAGCTATATACCTATTTGACTGCATTTATAGTAGATAAACCGACAGCTTTTTCTTTTTCCAGCCAGATAGTCGGCTGCTTTTTCTGGAGAATAAATGGGGAGTGTAACAGCGTATGGTAGAAATACTATCATGCACAGATAGATGAAGAGTGTATTAAAGTACGCCACTTGACTTCTGGCCAAGTTCTTTTTGACACTTCTCCTGCCACGCTGCTGCAATTGAATTGAATAGAGTTTTTACGCTGAAAAATTGGTTGTGCTGACTGGCCCTTGTATCTGGTTCGTTGCCTTCATCAAACTTCCTTTTCAATCTCTCCTTGGGGCAACTTCCACCAACAACACTACTACAACACTGAAGTACAGAAGAACTCACATTCACAATCGAATCAATGAACGAAGGACTACTGACTTCTCTTAAGAATGAAAAGAAGAGACGAGGAGATTTTGGTTTGTCTTTTGAGGTTCTAGTCTGGAATTGGAGCCAGTTTCTGCTATTAATTCGACAGCTTTTGTATTTAATTTTTCTATGATGATGAGCTGACGATAATTGGCCTAGTTCTTTCCAGTAAAAACTTTATTTTCTAAGAAAAGTCTGCTGCAAAATACGATAGGCGGAGATGAGAAGAAGGGGGCAATGGGTAGATTGAAGAAGTTGCCAAAATATATTTTCATTGGTTTGAACTGCCTTTGAATTTTCATTAAAAAAATTTGGTTCGTCAAAGAAAATAATGTGTGCTTCTGGTGGAGGATCAAAGAAAATGGTGATGTTTCTACAGGCAAACGACAAGTATTGAACAAAACCAATTAAACTGGAAGAAACAGAGGTAGCACATTACACCTCTCATGTACATACATAGGTAGTTGCAAAACGAAACCCTAATGTACAAGTTTTAAGAAGAGGCTGTTTTATGAACAAAATCATGCATGACGTTATCCACAATATTTGGATGTCAAAAGATGCAAGAAACACAGCAAATCTCGGAATGAATAAGAAGGATCGTAGAGTGATTTTGGAAAGCCTAAAGGCAAATGTAAACTTATAGGTTGTAGGTGAATGTTCCTTGACAGACATATCATGCACACACACTCAAGAGTATACAAAAATTACACAAATGCAAAAACACAAATGTCTTTGGTGCGTATTGAGAATGAAGAAGATTGTGGCAACATATTATACGAACAACCAAAATGTGGTCTCAGCAATCTTGACCACATAGGAATGAGCCATTGACCTCCGGATAGTGGAGTGAGTCCAAGAGATTTTTTTGTAACAATGATTCTGCGAAACACCAGCCACGTATTCTGAAGCATTAGATGTATGCGTGTAAACGGATTTGTATGTATGAGATGTGCTCAAGTTCATGTTTTTAACATTCCAGGTTGGTCAGCCAGGCTAGCGACCCTGTTTTACCCTAGCGTATAATATGCATGAAGTCTTCACACGTAAAGAAGTCCAGTGAAGAATCAACAAGCACAACAATAACAATAGTAAACAGAAACAGGTAACTATTGCGTGTCTTGCACTATTGTCTTTTTTATGTAAAAGTATTCCTAACTCGCCAAATGTATTGAGCTAATATACCAGCATAAGCTTCATTAGAGGAGGGTCTTGATAATGGGCCCGTTTCAGAAGGATTTGATAAAATAAGAATTTAAACATTATTTTGGCAAAAATATTAATAGTTATATGTTAATCTTGCGTACAATTTTGAAATGGGAAATATTTCTTTATTTTAAATGAACCTTTAAAGCATAAGCAAACCATATTATCTTGGTGGCATTATCCGAATGTTTGTGTGCTTGTGATTTTAATGCTGGAAAACATTTATAAGATGTATAACATATATATTTACATTGTCCATTTAATGCAATGTTTTACAGAGCCATTGTTATTCATGAATGCCATCAGGTTTCAGTGTAATCATCCCACGTACATGACTTGCTTTTAGCGAAACCTGTTTTCTTATGTATGTCTTTTTAGTACATATTATATGTATGTGTAATGTCGTTTTCCAAGACGGCTTGATGATTGCATGATCAAAGCAAGGAAAGGTCGCCGGTCGGATTTTACAATGATTACTATAAGTGGACACATCTAGTGGACATTCTGAGTATTTTCAAATCGAAAGGAACGTTTCTTTCATTAAAGCAAAGCATCTTAAGCAAAAGTGGACACAAAAGAGTTTCTAAAATGTCGTCCACTATCCATAGTTGAACCATCGGAAAGCAATATTTTCTACCAGAAATACTTGACTTGTTAATGCTTTCATTTGTACATTATGTTCATTAGACCATCGATTAGGAAAAATTGTTGAACAACAACTTGTATGCGAAAACCAATTCATAAAAATCTCCCATTTTAAATCATTAGCTCAAGAATTTCACAATATGGTGTCAAGTGAAACTGAGTGAGCAATAAATTGTCAGTAAGCGGGTAGGTGTCTGCTAAAAATACATCTACCTATTTGAAATATGAAACGGTGTTACTTTCCGTATTTAAGTTATGGGGAATTGGACCCCATCTGTAAACATTTTAGCGATGATACCAATTCGCGGTACCCCATCAATCTGTCACTCATTCATTAATATAGTATATGAGTGGAAGATACCTAAATGCAGATTTTTCATCCATGCGTTTGAAATTTGATATTGGAAGCGGAAACCCCACAAACCCATTACAAGCCTTTCTCCCCCGGGGACGGTCTGATTCAGCACGACAGATTCATTTTGATGCTGCATTTCTTTTCCAGTCCAACAAACTTTGTTGGAAGAATGCAAAATATAATAAGCGTTTTCTAACATTCAAGCAAAACGTCGCTGGGCATTACTTTGTAAGGTGGATTATGTGAAGGCAACAAACAACAGTACATATAAGAATTTGTACAATGACATTTCCTCTAAACAGTTTGTTTTCACTGAATCAATGTTTCTTTTCAAAACGATCTTATATCATGAAAGCAAAAAACATGACATGAAACTGTACTGCATTGACTGAAGGTACATAATTGAAATGTCACAACATAAATAGGTATCATGATATATGATCAGATAGTTGATGTCGGCTTACACACAAGAATTTATTAAACATTTACATAATCATAAACGCACTATTTTATGTATTCTAAAGCCTTCCTCTTCTACTCATCATTTTTAGAGAAAGGCTTTTTATTTAGAACTTTTCCAAAGCTCCATCATTTAATCCTATTACATATTGCTTTTCACTATGACGTTGTACATAAATACACAATAAAAAGGGATGGGGATACATGATGCAGTGCCGAGATATTATATACTCTGTTGCTATATTCCTACATTTTTTATCCCTCTTTAAAATACCTCGGCTAAAAGGAGTAAAGGTAGCATGTGTAATATGGGATAGCTTGTCAATATCAAATGCTGTCACAATTTACGCGTTATATCATTTCACAAGGCTTCGTGCTGTGGGTCGATAAGGCCGAATCCTAGCACTACTTTTTCAATGTATTCCTACTACTGTGCACGTAAAATAGTGCTTCTTCTCTTCTCTACATTATTATACGACCACCACCAGTGCTCCGATCTTACTTTTACTTTTTTTTGTCGACGCAGCTGCATACCCATCCAGTAGCGCGTTCTCTCTCTCTCTTTCCCTCTCTCTCAAAATCCCGGGCTTCTCTCTCAATCCCCTCTCTTGCTTTCCCTCACTACACAGCAATGATGAAGATGAAAGTATACAGGGAAACATGGGCTGGTGCTCTTCCTTGTGCTTTTCTCTTTAATACCCGGATAATGTGGAGAGGCATCAGTAGAAAAAAGCCTTTTGCTAATATGCCCGGTGCACTCTGTTATACTTACACATGCATACTTTTATAACATGCAAGGAAACATGCACAACAGCCACTTGTATAAATGTATAAAAATATCTTCGCAGACAGAATGCACGACAGAGATACTGGAAAGAAAGGGAAAGTAATAATAATAATGCTTTCTACTCTGCAAGTTACTATTCACTTCTTTCCATATTATGCAGACATTGCCGTTCCGTCCCGTACCTTCCAAATTGTGCTAGCATATACTTTTTTACAGGGTTCACTCCGGCTGTCTGATTCAATTCTTGGGAGAGACTAAACAATATAGTGAGGTATTAGGAAAACTGTTCACTCTGCTGTTTTATCAATATCTCCTTCCACACATAATGATATACTATTTCTAAAAACATATTCTTCTTGTTGGTGGTGGATGGTAACACTATGTTTCTATCTGAATAAATAAATTGTTGTAGCTGTTTCATAAATTCATTCCGTTTATTATAAAACGTTTGCTTTAAGCTGCATAATCTTCCCCGTCCAGTGTATCTCATTAGTTTCACCGATTCCTCCTTAATTTTTAATTTCCTCGCCGACCTATTCTACGTTGCTCCCGTTATTTTTTGTATACCCGGTTCAAATCTGACTCTAATTTCGGTACGCAAGTGAATCTGTAATATTAAACCTGTAATGCAATTTGCCTTTTATATTACGTTGTTATCCTAAATATGTAATGATGCGTCATAAACAAAAGTAATGAGGGTTAATAAGCTTTATTTAACGACGTCATAAAAGCTGCAAAATGGAGCTGGACTAACCTACATACCTGCACAGGCAACAATGTAGACCCCCGGTAAATTTATAACGCTGTATAATGAAAACTAATTCAAATAGAAATTGAAAAATCGAAATATTTTTCTGTTAGTTTTAGGTGCAGTTACATTAGGTGTTTCTTCCATATCGTTATTTTTACCGCCATTATATTTTATACGAGTATCGATGTTATGTTTTAATCATATCCGTAATAAATTTACTAATGCACACACACAACAATAGTACTTGAAGGCCACGAAAAATGAAAAGAAGTGGTTCTTATTCCTAAGGGAGTATATTTTGTGAAGAAAATGTAATTTCGATTAGCCATTTACTGAACACAGCACAGCTTTACGATGTCCAACTTAATCCATCCAAAAAGAAGCTGAAAAGAAATCAGTTTGAGAATCCACATGTTTCAAGTCATAAGGAAGTTGGGTACAAACCCACACACGATCTGTATATGTACATATTATTGCATACGTGGGATGCAGTACAAGAAAATAACAATAAAAAATGAAAGCATGCAGTGAAGCAAGAAAAAAGTGTTACTTTCGTTCAGCCGTCTGACTTTCCTTTCATTCTGAGCCAACATACTACTACAACTCACCATGTATCCCATAATATGCAATACTTTTGTAACAAAAGAATACTTCCATAATAGAATCCCATAAAGAACAAAAATATGTGCTGTTTTGGTCGGTTAGTATAAAATGGCCCTTCTAATAATAATACAAGCTCATCCACCGTGCACCAATGTCGAAACTGGACTCTGGCAAAAAAGAACGAAAAAAATGAGTCTAATATTTCTATTGCCGTTACTGCTACATTTTTTGCCTCTTCTTCGCGCAGTCAACATCGGTGCCGGTTGGTTGACAAGTGTTTTACGTATATGCCTAGGTACGTCGTAGTAAAAAGTATTAAATAGTAACTTATTTCTTTCACTTGTGCAATATCCCAGTAGTATGCTACAGGGTGAACTTAGAAGTAATAGATACTACTTTCAAGGAAAAGTGGCGGGCCACTCTCTGACAGTGAGAGAGAGAGAGAGTAAGCCACACAAAAGGCTGGGGAAGATATTGCGACTGAAAAGTTAGCCAAAGCTGGAAGGAAAAGAATGGCCAGGAAGGACAGAATAGTTGCAGTGCAGTAGTTATGTTATGTTCAGAATCAGAACATGCAGCTCGCATCATAGCAGTATTACATTACAACCAGCTTTTTGGTCGAAGATTTAAGCCTTGAAAGAGTATGTAGGTATGCAGTTGTATTATCTATTCCACTATAGATGTAGTAGAGCATAGGTAAATCTCTATTTTACAGTAGCCATATGCAGGCAGGACCAGATCAAAATCCTCCAAAATATTATATGATATACAATACATTATGTACGTATGTATGTATGTATTCAGCAGCTACTTTCCTTTCAGTAATCAGTACCTATATAATATTCCCGTACGGTACGTCGTTCTAGAAAACTGTAAGTAAGCAGAAGAAAAATATTTTACTTTCTTCTTCTTCCTCTGCTTTTCTATTCCATTCGAGTGCAAAGAAACTTTATATAATAGGCCGCGCTCTCACAGTCGTTCCATCTTGCCACTCCTGTACTTTGTGTTCTCTCTGAAAAAGAAGAGTTCTTCTGCTTGTGAGAACTGAGATGGCTGTCTAAGGAAAGGACGACGCGAGAGGAGAGAGAGAGAGAGCAAGGACGCGACGCGCTTTTCCTTCCCTTGTTGGTTTCCTTCTTCTGTGGAGTTTTGTTGTTTGTTATAATGGCAGTATTGCTATAATGTGCATGCCATGCACACACGTCGTGAATATAAGCATCTACTAAACTATAACTGAAATGCACTGTGGAATACTGGCATCATACACTATACCATATCATAACATCGACCATCAGCAGCAGCAGCATCACTGCCGCCACCTCTGATATAAAATGTACCTACCTATGTAGATATAATGTTTTGTGTTGGAACTGTAGCAGTAAGCAATAGTTGGAAAGGGGTTCCTTGTTACTACACGATCGCATCAAACCAGTCAGTTACATTTTCTCCTCTGAACTTGACTGTTTCCATTGTGTCTGTTTCTCTCTTTTCTCTTTCCCTCAGCATATAGATAAAATTCACGGAACAGAGTTGCGTTTTCCTTTTCAAACTACACTTCATATTATGATGATGCCAGAGAGTGTGTACGTTCAAACAGACAAACCTACCTACCCAGTATAACTGTTAACTAACTTTACTCTCTGAAGCTGGAGAGAGAAAAAACATTCTTGCTGCCTTTTTGTCTTCAGCTCCGTTTGCTGAGTATAATATGCCTGAAGGAATCAGTGAAGAATAAAAAAAACCTCTTCTTCAGCTAAGATTCCGACCAACAGTCAACCAACTTGCTACCACCATTGTAACAGTAGAGGAAAGTGCAATGGATTTGATTTCGTCGTACTTACCCATTAAATACATACCTACATACATTCGATATGTTTTCGGGGAGATTTTCACATGGAAAAAAGGAATGCTGAAGAACGCAACGACTCCCCATATTCATACTTCACATCATCGATGCATTTTCCATTACTAGAAGCCAGTAAAGCAGAAAGAGTTGACGGAGCAAGAAAAACTGACGAGAACATGTGTGAGTAAGTGTGAATGTAAGTATGAAGCACACGTTTAAAAAGCTACATGTACATACATAACACACAACATACGTATATCAGTCTCCTTTCCCCATTTGATTGTCCCCAGCATCACATCAGCAGTAGTAGGAAAACTAGACCTGAAGTCAACGTTCGTTTTCTATCATCTGCCGCTCAGCTAAACTAAACGGAAGGGAAAAGAACTAAACTGCACACACAGGAGGTCTTTCTCTCCACCACCAGCAACAGCAAAAGCAGCATCAACAATATTATATAGTAACAGTGTAGCATTGGTAGGAGTGTGGTGGTCGTCCTAGAGGTACTATATGAACTAAAGCCAACAAAGTCAGCAGAAAGAGAGAGAGAGAAAAAGAATGAAGAAATATCACAAGAGAAACTGCAAGGAGACGTAATAAAGGGAAAAAAGTATTTTAGTCACTGCTGCTACTGGCTGCTGTTACTGCTATTTTTCTACTACTTTCATTCCTCTTTCTTTTCACATATTATTCCCATTGCTCATTGCTGGCGACAGTCAGTTGGTCTGTCGATACGGTTCTGAAACCGTGTGTGTGTGTGTGTAAGTTGGAGATATGCATGGCTGTGGTGATATATTACCACATACACATATTAAGTTCCAAAAAATATACATTTGAGAAGCAATAAGAATTTCTATGATATACTTAATACTACACGAGCAGCTACCACCACCACACACCATCACCGCCACTACTACCGCTGTTGAGTGTGGTGAACATTAGCAGTGGAGAAAGAGTAGCCGTGGTAGTAGCAAAAGTCATGAGTTGATCACTCTTCAAACTTTTTCCAGTCAGTGTTGTTTCAGGCTTGCTGCTACAAGGATCATCCTTATCATGGGAGAACGAAAGACATGCCGAGATGATCATCATCGTCCCTTCATTTTAGCTCCTTGCTACACTCATCACCAGCAGTAAAAAATAATAGAAGTTGTGTAACAGCAGGCAAAACAACTTTACTGGTAAATGGAGGACTACAAACTATAATAGAAACAGTACGTCGATTTTCCTATTGTTGTAAAAAACAACGAGTTGGAGAAACTATTTTTATTTTTATAGTGATTCTGTGTTCCGATTCGGATACAAGAAGAAATACAAGCAGTGACATTAGTTTGCTCTTTTGTCAACTTTTTTTTTCTTCCAGTTTTCCCTTGTGTCTCATCTTCGCTCTAACTCTGTGGCTTGGAAGCAAAATGAAGAGTGACTGATTTTCTCTGGTTTTCACTGTTTGTGTCATAAAATCGAGTCTAATCTTTTGCTTCTTCGGTTTGTGGTGGTGATCCTCAAATCCTCATCATATCATAAATCGTATACAATCGGTAATTTTCTTTCCTTCCATTCTCAATTAATGTGATTGGTATAACTGTGAAGAGTATAAATAGCGAATCTGGTAAAGAAAGTCAGGTATAATTTCCCACACTGTTCATGAGCGGAAAAAGAAAGTAATGCTAAACTTTTGCTGGAAAACAAGTGGCACAGCGGAGTGAAGTGCCATCCTACAAGTCTACGTCAGGGTCTTCGGCACTTCAGGCCAGAAACACCCTGCCTTTGCTTTGAAAAATAACAAACAAAAAAACTTTCAAAAAGTTTATCTCTTTTAATGGAGTAAAAACATATTTCATCTGTCAATGATAAATTTTTTAATGGCTCTTAAAGAAGTAAACTTAAAAATTACTACTTCTCGTGTCCAGAAATAGACAAAACCCCAAAATACACACTATATATTGTGTACAGTATATATTGTTATGAATGTATCCGGCGAAGGAAATAGCACGTGATTTCTTGACTATATCATTAACAGTCAGTACGCTAATTTAACCAATTCTGGCAAAGTTCTTTGGCAAGTCGGGTGTGGTGTTATTTTTATGCTTTCATAATCATGGAGCAAATGTACACGAATTTATTCGTCTACAAATGTACGTTAAAAATTATTTATGAAATGCATATACCTGCCGGTACTTTCCCATAAAATAAAGTAGTACTACTGGTGGTAAGTACAGGACCACCCACAATGACAAACATTAGCAGTGCCATAAACGCACCAGAATGTCTTATTATATTCATATCCTGAAACAAAGCCTAAATGTACTATTAGCAAGGCAGTAGTACATAATGATCTGCAAAGTACCGCCGATTGTGAGTTACTGTGCTGAGGAGGCTGTGTACGCTAGGGTATAATAACATAACTTGTTTGTCCTTTGTACTTTTTGAAGGTAGTGTTGATTTGACTTGCAAAACTGTAATATGCATTAAGTATACACGGGTTTTCAATCTAAAAGTGGAACACGGAAAGTGATAAACGTATCCATTGGAGCAGAAAAAAGAGAAAGTACACATAGGAGAGTGAAATCCAAATTTCATGTGAGCTGAAGCAAGTGAGTAAACGTGGTATAAGCACAGACCTCTTTTTAGTTCACTTCTCACAGCAACAGTAACGACTAAACATGTACATATCTACATAACGGGGTACTTACATTCAAAAAGTAAATACACCGAGACGCCAAGAACGACAGCGACGACAAAGCCATTTGCAATTCACCGGACATGGAACTTATTTCCTTGCATTTATACTACTCCTGCTGCTTATACCAAGATAGAGCTAGAACGATGAGAGTAGAGTAGAAGCAATACAGGAAAAAAAGAGTGACAGAATGAAAATGTAAATGTGAATGAAATACACTAGGACGTACTACTACTGGTGGCATGCTGTCGTGGATGTTGTCGCTGCACTGCTCTGTGAGTGAGCGTAGTTCTATGTTTCTCATTACCACACCACTCTTCCACTTTTTGCTATTATCATTACTGAAGTGGAAGAAACCAAGGCAGCATTGTCCAGCAACTTTCTCTTTCTCTCTTGAACGCGCATAAACTTTCGCTCTTTTTTTGACAGACGGCACAGCAATAGCCACTCGGACAGGTTTTTGTCCCGTCAAAAAATAAAATAAACATTTTCTCCATATCTATTATTTATCGAATGGGGAAGTTGCGAGATTATTGGGTTTGAAGTGTGCAGCAGAAACGTTTACACTGTTTGTTATTCCTTTTGCCAAGAAAAATAGTAAGTATGCGTCCAAATTTCCCACCGCCATCTATTTACCTATACAAATGCGGCATTGGACTAAATGACTACATTATTATATTATTGTTATTACTATTATTTTATTTTGCATAGAGTCCAAATTACTCGCTAAGCCTGTC
Organism: Sinella curviseta; assembly: GCA_004115045.4. NCBI lineage: Eukaryota > Metazoa > Arthropoda > Collembola > Entomobryomorpha > Entomobryidae > Sinella > Sinella curviseta. The sequence continues at coordinate 50,263,723 of CM023201.3, read as the reverse complement.
TGTAAGTATGATGGCCTCCTGTACGTTCCATGCAGAATGTCACTCACATCAACGCAATGTTGTCATCTTGTACTTTCTCCGTCGTAGCTGTATAATGTCCGACCTTATCCTCCACCAGAGCAAGGTCTCTTTTTGTTCGTGGAGTGAACTTAAAATACAGCTACTGTGAACAGTCGGAGTAGAAAAAGTCGAGTCTATGAAAGAGAAAGAGCAGGAAAACGGCTAGCAGCGAGGGACGACAAAACTCTCGAGTGAAGGAACGTGATGTTGCAAAAATGAGAATTGGTGCAGCGATAGTGTGGTACGATGTGATGCGGTGGTGGCAGTAGGAAAGACCAAGAGTATTAAAGCTCCTTGTAATACTGTGCTGTAAAATGAAAGGGAAATAACCACTTGAATTTGATTTGTGATAAAGTAATCATAATCATTTCTCTTCCGCCTTTTCCCTATCATCGACATCATTCTCTAATACGACACGCATACCAACGTGTCGAAAGACTAAATTTTCGTGGTAATATTAACTAGGCATATTCTTCTCTGAAGCAGTATTAACGAACCTGCTCCACGAGTATTCACAAAATAAATACATCATAATAATATATGAACTTGAGGCGACTTGAGCTAGTATGAGCACCACCATCCTAGTCGTTTCCTTTCACATGCTCATTTCTGGGGAAATGAAACAAGCAGGTTTAGTGAGGAAAGAAAACTTTTTATTAGAAAGAGAACAACTACCGAAATAATTTGTACACTCTGCTGACTGTTTAAATTCATTCATATCATGCGATCCTTGCGATCACAGCGCCTATATGCACATCACACAAGTTAGCTTGTTGTAGAGCTGAGAAAATAATAACAGGGTAAACGTTGTCAAGTTTTTGACATTCTCGGTGTCCCTTTCTCTCTAGTGAGCTGTTGTTGTTGTGTACCAATACAATATTCAACACAAACAATGACATGCCCTGTGCAGTAATAATACCGTATGGTGGTGGAGCTGACGGAATCAAGGTGTACAAACAAGAGAGGCAAGAAATGTTTTCCTTTTTTGCTGCCGCTCATCGTCTACTTAGCTACTGCGTACAGTGTGACATTATAACAACAAAGAAACAGGGGAAATACCCAAGTTTCACGTACATAAGACATATTCTACCTACTTATAATAAAACTCGAGAAAACGCCAGTCATAGTAGCATAATATTATGAGATTTTCTTTACTTTGCTCTACTTGGTCGCAGCGGTCCCTGCTTCACATCATCACCACGACCAGCGGCGGCAGCGAGTAACAAACAACTCTGGACAAAATTATCACCATCAACACAAACTGACGACGACACTAAAGACTTCCACACATTTTTGCTACAATGGAAATAGGTATGTATACAACAAAGTACAGGAACAAGCCAGCCGACGTCAGTAGACTAGAAGAAGTACTGCTGCTGGTGTCGAGGTAGACTTTAAGGATAAAGTGTTGGTAATAAAAGAATATCGCGTTGTGTGATCATCCTACCAAGTCATTATCATCATCAAAATCATCACCATTTTCTATACTACCACCACCACCAGTTCTATCGTCAACACTGACTCAAGTTCCTACTACTACTACAGCCACTTCTACTATTGACAATACTGACTACTACTACTGGTTACACGTAAAAATACTCTGAAACCGTCTACCGACACGGTATAAAATAATAAAAAGCAGGCAAAATATCACAGAGGGGAAAGATGGAAGAATGGCAGTGGAGAAAAGAAAATGCCCTGCTGTGCTTACAGCTTATGGTGTAGTCTGGTGACTCGATGATGGTTAATATTGCAGCAGTGCCATAGCTTTTAATACTCGACCTAAATCCAGTGTGAAAGAGAAACACAAAAAAACGCAAGTACAAAATAACAACAACAGCAGCAGCAGCCGAAAGAAGAGTTTCTTCGTTTTGTTTGGTTGCTGTGTGGTAGCACCTGGACAGTTGTTTCTTTGAGACTTTTTCCATTTTCTTTCGTCGTGTACTTGTTCGTATACCGGTATTTTCACGCCTGAAGAAAAGGTGACTTTTTGGTGACGTCTGAGGAACAACAATAATAATAATAATAGATACAGCAAGGAGCCGAGAAAGTCATCAACATCAACACGACCAACAAAATAACAATCTAGTCAGCACCATCATCATTTCTCTGATTTGTTTTGTTATTCCGTGCCATTTTTCTTCCATTGTGTCCACATATTTTTCTCACATTGTATCCGTTGGTGGTACGGTATTTCTCGCTCCGTTTTCACATCATAGGAAGGAAGAATGTGAGTGACATTATGCAGCACGATGGTCCTCTAACGCAAGCATAAAAGCGTCTCAAAAGTATACACCATTTATAGACGAGAAAAATAGTCTCTCTGGACCCAATACTGGGACTCCCCGAGAAATAAAACTTTCTTCATTTCCTTTTTTATTACTATGCATCAACATCATCATTATCATCAAAACTACAACAATAAGCTTGTTATCAGTTCAGCAGTGTTGCTCATTGATCGCCATTGTTCGTTTTTAAAATGCGCAAGAATTTGATCGGAACACAATGTGAAAGCAGACAGACACTCGCCCGGTAACATGTGACGTGACGATGAGTATTTCCCCATGCCAGTGCGGCAATGTGGTAACTAGATAAATATCATGACGATGAGCATGACAATAATCATCACGTTATTATTTCAACTTGCATAAGGTGAATGAACCACGGTACAAATTTGGGAGAGAACAAGTGGTGAAAGTGAGCCCATAAGCTGGTGCAAGGGAGCATATTGCATCCCACCAAGCCAGCATCAAAATGAGGAGTGTCGCGACAGTTGTGACTTTAATAAGAACTTACCTCATCCTCTGCTTTTCCTACTCGCTCATACTCCTTCAACTCACCGACAGTGTTCCAAAAAGTGAGGCAACCGTTGTTCTCGGCGGAGGCACACAAATCTGTAAGTCATTCCAACTGTTTCCTCTAAATGCGTGTTTAAAAATTTATTACTTACTTTTGTTCCGCGATGTTTGTGTGTTTTTCTACGTTATATTTCATATATATTCGTAGCTATATATATATATAAACTCTAAATTACTATTTAGCTGACAGCTCTCTGCAAACATGAAGGTTATAAAACATGTTACAAAAAAGGAGTCATAAAATTATGCATGAGGTTAAAATTAATTTGTTCATGTGTCACATGATTATTACAAAGGAAAATATATTGTTTGCTTCAGTTTGGCGAGACCACGACAGGCCAATAGCCGGTGGATTGTGCATGGTGGTGAATATATATTATTATTAGGATCGTTACAGAAAAGGAAAGTCTTTTATGTATAAATCATATTTTTTCCACGACCATAATATCATCGTCGTCCTGAAACGAATGAAATTGTTACTAATGTTTCACTTTTATTGTTGGTTTTTTGCGTCTAGCATGATGATGGGATGGTGTGTGTGCACTTGTACGCTATAATAATATTAACAATGCATGTAGTCATGTATGAAAAATGTATAGGCATTATTTGATTCTCGATATAGCCTCCACATATTTTCATGTACCTTTTCGAGCACAAATGGCTTGAACAAGCAGCAACAAAGTTGAAGTTCGCTCAACATAACTTGATTCCACACAAAACATGGTAAAGATGCTTAGTTATTCGAATATGACATAGTACTAGATCCAGACAGAGAGCATACTATATAGAAGCTGTAGCAGCACACTTGACAAAACGACAGCCGTGGAAATATACACCACGTTTATATAATAATGATATTGAATAAGCACAATAATGCATTAAGCATTCATGTGCCATGAAAATTGAGCCTTCCACAGGGAATTCATGCATGCTGGAAAGGTAAAATAAGTGTATCGAGTCGTCGAGTTGTTCTGTTCCTTAGCATGATCATCGTCATCAATGTGAGTAGTATACAAAATGTGCTTCTACTTAGTTTGGAAAAGGAAGTTAGTGAATTGAATGGATAGAAGTAAAACATGGTCTAAAGTATCATCGTGTAGTCAAAGTCTATTCAAAAAGTCCCTGTTCCGCTGCAGGATGGTGTCAGTGAGACTGGTTGGGTACTAGACCAAGATCCAAGCTTATTTTAGTCAACCATCTTGAGCACACATATATATGGGATCTAGCAAATTGTCTGCACTATTAGGTGTACGCGTAAATACTAAACAGGAAGAAGAAGGTTTAAGGAAAACATATACAATAGATAAGTTCATCTTTATAGACACACGGAGAAAGAGCCTGTTATACACTCTCTACTCCCTCGTAGTAGATGTTTCCAGTTTCTGCAGACTAAACGAGCAGTACAAGGAAGGAGTTATTTAGGATGCTAATATACTGCTGCTATGCATGTTTAACACTGCGTATTTACCTTTTCGCACAGTAGTGAAAACTTTTGGTGGTGTGGTAATATTAAAACAGGAATGGAATTTTCAAGGAAGAGAAAATAGGAGAGTAAGGAGAATGGCATGGTGTATTATAGGTATACACAAACAACAACAATTTCAGCAAAGGCAGAATCACGTTGTACCACCACTATACCATATTATACTATACTAGTTCCAGGACTCCAGGAACATTGGCTGTAGAGATGAGTTAGGAAGTAGCGAGAAGGAAGAGTATGGAGCTAGCAGCTCAAGCTTCCCGGATTATTTTGCATAGTGAATCTATCTTACTCTCTTTTTGTCTGTGACTATATGCAGCTCTCTACGTGGTGAACTCCTCTTCCTCTCTCATTTTAATACTACGCATTCATTCCCTCTTGGTTGGTTGGGTAGTGGAGAGAGATAGAGAGAATAAGCGTCTTTTTTAGAAAGCAGTCAGTCACCGCCACTATCACCACACCACGAAGCAAGCTGCGTATTTACCATTATTACCACTCTACTAGGTATATTATGTAGTATATGATATTATCTGAACAGATAAGTAAATATATATAAGTGCCATGTAGACGTTAATGCATGTATATGCACTTTTCCATCAGTTTGTTCGTCATGAAAGCTAGCAAGAGCACGAATTTCTGTTGTTGCTGTCTCTTTCTTCCTCTGTCTCTTCTTCTCTCGTCGAATGAGTTACAATACAATATCAACATTGTGCGAATGAACGAAGTGAACGATGCACGTTTGTTTGTTACGAAGCTTGAAGAGAGAGTGAGAGTGAGTGAAACAGGAAGAAACCATTTACTACTTATACTGCCGCACTTTCTATCTTTGTATATGTAGTTTATATGCAATGAAGAGTTTAGATTGAACATAATAGATGCTTATAATGTAGGGATGCTCCTTGTGTACATAAAAGGAGAGTTCATTTATTTTCCTGCACAACCATTATAGTTCACATAAAAACTGCCAAACGATTTGCTTCCTATTTTCATCCACCACGTACCTTCTTTCACCTTCAGGTTTTTAGATTCTTAGGTACACGAATTTGCATACTCTTGAGTTCTTTAATATATTAGTGCATACCTAAGGCTTTCTCGCATGCTGGTGGTAGCGTTAATGCTCTCGCTTTTCCGTCTATGGGGTTATTGTTGCCAACGTGGAAGCGGCAGAAATGTGTTTCATCTTATAGACAAAGTTTTTATAGTGCGTATTTGCATAATAAATAGAGCAATACAAATTCCTGGAGTGGTACCGACGTGCACAAAACGTCTATTTATTTTACATACATTAAATTAATATACCTACTCTGTACAGAGGTTCGGAAATTACTTTAGTTCAAGCATTAATCGAGTATAATATTTTGTAATAGTTTGATTTATAGGGTACATCTAAAATGTAAATGGTAAGTGTATTCAGGCATCAATATTTTCCTACTGGTTTTACTAGGTACAAGATATTTGTAAGATAAAAGAACATCCTTTCCAAAAATACTTTAAACACCCATACAAACCGGCGTAGTAGAATTCGATGATCATTTTACAGAATATCCAGTTACATTAAAATTGTTGCTCATCGTTAATTGCCCAAAACATGTCACTTCATTAAAAACAACGATACGATACAATGACCCATCTGCTGACACAACTGTTTGATACCGTCTCACAAAATGCTATACTTTTGTGTTTCATTGTTGACCATGTGTTTACAATGCTGATTATTAAGTGGCGGAGCCGCTTTATAAGATCGAGATGTCCGTCCGTCCGTCTGTCCGTCTGTCCGTCCGTCCGTCCGTCTGTGCGCGCTCTAACTCAAAAACGGTTTGACTTTTTTCAAATCTGTTTTCTGCAGTCGATAGTTGGTCACCTGAGAAGGGTCCAGCGTGATTTTGAAATACGTAGGTCAACGGTAACCGTTAGAAACCGTTACGAGGTCAATTTTTTAAAATGGTAACACATGGCAAGTGACATATCATTCGACTCGTCTATGACCATAACACATAGATATGAGGTCATTTGGGGGTTGACGGTTACTGTTTAACGGTTACGGCGATTTCATATAATTTTAAACTTCATGCTCTCGTGCTTAAGTGGCTTGGAGTTCTCCACTTCTGTTTTCGGCAAACGACGTGTCATCACATGGGCTTTACCTGACATGCTCACCAGCTCCAAAGGTCAATGGCAACGGTTAGAAACCGTTAAGAGGTCAACTTGTTTAAATGACAACATATGGCAAGTGACATATCATTCGACTCGTCTAACAACATAATATACAGATCTACGGTCATTTTGAAGGTGACGGTTACGGTTTAACGGTTACGACGATTTCAAATGGTCCTGTTTAAACGGTCTTGAAGTTTGGACTTCAGTTTTTGATAAATGGCTTCTCATCACAAGCGTTTTATGTGAGAAGCTTGGCAGCCATAACGGCCAACGGTAACCGTTAGAAACCGTTACGATTTCGAAATTATTAAAAGTCACTTAGGGCAAGTGGCATATCATTCGACTCCCCCGAGTGTTCTTTATGCAAATCCGAATGCATTTTAATTGTAACGGTTACCGTTTAACGGCAATACCTGATTATTGGTTTTTATGTTATAACTTGATAATGGATTGGAATATATGCATTCTGTTTTTAACATACGATTCCTTATAGTGGTTCTCAGTGGACTGTTTTGAAAGATTCATGTTAAGGGTGTCCCTGCTCCGCCACTTTGCTACATGTTAGCTTGCTGAGTTTATTTTAAATTTATCCAAGCAATTTAATCAATATAAAGATCTGTGTAATCAACGACTCAATGATATCACTCATTGATTATTCTTCGTCCTTTATTGTGTGCTTACCACATTGATTAAATTAATTTACAAACGACCTTCATCTTCGTCCAAAGTCACATTGTATGTGTTTTGTCCAAAACTTTATGATACGTCCCAGACAATTGTACTGCAGTGATGAATTAGACATCCTCACGATGCTACTACTCTACTTTACTCTTTCCGATATTGGTAGCTCACAATGCTTTCCGCTCACACTGAAGATGCAATTACTGCAAAGAACAAGAATGATATAATACAGAAATCAGGGCGCTGCGAATGCGGGAATTGTGATGATTTGAGTATGCGCTGGCCTGGACAGTGAATTAGCAGGATCTATACTATACATACTTGAACACTTTCTCTAGTTGTAGAATTATGCAAGTTGTGGAGACAAATTTGATTCGTCAAAATGAGAAAGAAACCAACGTACGACACAACAACAACTGTAGAAACGTCTTTAGTCTATCATGAAAAAAAAACTTGTGAAAGCCATGATGGTTACTCCAAAGTTCTTATGCAGGCATAACGTAAATACCATTTTTATCCCTTCATGTTCACTCATACCCATAAAATTTACAGTGTAATAACCCGCATCATATAAAATAACAAGGAAAGAGCATGCCAACAAGAAACTCCCAACTCACTTCACCACTCTGACTAACGACACGGGGCAGAGCAGCAGGGGTCTAATCCAAATTTAATATGGTGTTTAATGCTAAACTTATTTTAGGATTCCCATTTACAGCTCTAATCTAATTTTATGATTTCCAATTAATCCGTTGTGTGCGGCTCTCCCTGAGTGAGTTTGTACTGCTTTTTGTTTTTCGTCTCTGTGTGTTGCGCTCTTCGATATATACGGTAATAATGGGACAAGAAAAGACGACGAACGAAATGCGGTAACAACCACGAACCAACCAAACCGTGCCGTCCTTGTCGTGTTCTATCTCATTTTATTATTATTAAGCTGCTTACTTATTTATGATGATGACGAGGATTCTGATCCCGATCAATGAAATAAGGGTCGGAAAAGCGTAGACCTATTTATTAATATATTTCGCCTCAAGCAATAATATGTAGTTATATCACAACTCTAACTTGGACAGTCACAAGCATCTTCAGTCATTTCTGTGCTCGCTTTTGCATTTTCCTATATTAGGTTGATAGCGGCAGGTCAAACCAGTTCACTGCTGTGTCTTCCCTTATACACATTTCCAGTAACTAACTATACAAGCGTTCCATCTGACAAAGTTTCTCTTATACGTAATGGATGTGTGCCTTCAACTCCCTCCTCAACTTCAAATTTCCTTTTCTTTGGTTTGGTTATCTTGATGATGACAGAGTCGTAGACTGCAACATGAAATACGCAAAAACTTTTTTTCTTTACTGATCTGTTCAAGTTTCGTTTAGGGTGCAGAGAAGATAAATAGATAGAGGGAAGGAGCAAATTCAGCAAATTTAAACGTATTTTAAAGATAGCATTTTCTCTTACGCTGCTGGGAAAGTCCTCAGCAGGCAGTGAAACCACAGTAGTCTCAGTATGACTACTACAGAAATTATATAGAGGAACTGCTCCCAAAAATACGGTATGACATATAATAAAAGTTAGCTAACACACACTGCAGCTGCCAAATCTATACATTTCTTCATTTTTTTCTCTTCCGTCTTTCCCCCAAACCAATCTCAGCCAGTCATTTATTTCCCATATTCTCCCTAGTCACCAGACACACTCGCACATACGAAAACTAGCTCTCCTCTCACTACATACCATCCCTGTTGACTTGTTTTGTTGTTCAACTCCTACATCACCACCAACCACTACTACACTGCAAAACTGCCAACAAGTCAAGTTACATTATAAGCATCGTAGCTACTTATTTCCTCTACTTCTGGAACCTTTTATCCAGCAAGCAGCAGCACAGCAACAACAAACCATATATATGTATTTTTCCGCTCTCTTTTTTCAAACCCATATTTGAACGCGCACGCCTTGTGATATTGATTGCTTCTTAAAAAGTGGCAGGCAGATTTAGTGGTGGAGGGATCATAAACCAGTCATTACTTACTAAACTTCTCATTTCTTTTTTTTTCTCTCTCTCTCTCTCTCTCTCTTCCATCCTTGTTGGCTCTTTCACTTTTTTATTTTTTTCCTTTCACCATCGATTGACGGTTTTGCTCCTCGTACTTACCCAAAAGGCGACTAAATACTGGGCCATTATTTTCCATTTCAAAATTTGTACGAGTAACGCATTGTATGTAATAACATTTTGCGATGAAAAATTTATTGAGGATTTTTATACTCTCTGCTGTGAACGCCGAATTTTATGCCGCACAACCAAAGCAAAAAAAATAATGTTTCTCATTTTATTCCATCTCCTCCACACTTTGCTTTAACCAGGAAGAAATATAAGGTACGCAGAAAACATCAGCAAGCACAACCACCACCTCCACAGTTCTACCGTCATAACCAACCATTATTATTTTTTTGGCAGACCTTTTCCTGAAAAAGATGACGAGAAAAAGAAAGAAAAAAAGAGGGAAAGAAAACGAAATATTTTTCGTGTCGGCTCTATATACTTTGTATTTTATTATTATTATTCAGCCTGTTTTTTTCTTTTCCTCGTCATAGAATAAAGTAATATCTTCAGCAGTTGTGGTAGTCTACGTACCTAAACATATACATTATCCTACGTTGAAGAAGAAGCCTGCTATTACATCATTACTAGTCTCCAGTTCACAGCGATGTATATATAACATAACATGTAACACCCGTAAAAAACCGAGGGAGATGGTGGCAGCGGTTATGTGGTAATATATGTGTATTATAAAACGCTTGTATCGTCACGGACTTTACTTTTCCTCTTACCTTATGAGTTTGTGGAGCACGTGTCATAACGTAGGTCGTAAATATATGTATTAACATGGTTTTTAGCTTGTGGACTCTTTCGTTTTTTTATACTTACTTATATGGCTAAGAAAAAAGGAAGGAAACGGAAAGAAAACATTACCTTTTTTTCTTATTTCATCATCATGTTTATGCATCGACGCAAGAGTGAAAAATACAAATGCGTTTTTAAGGTGAACGGACCGGTTGGTCGGTCGGTCGGTGTTGCTCCTTCTACAAAGTGTTGGTCGTAATAATCTATAACAGTAAAACATGAAGTGGTCTTAGTTGGTTGTATATAAGGTTCTAACCTACCTAGGTAGACATATGTATGATAGTCGTATGCATATGATTTTACTAACGATGCTGATGGTTTGGTTGTTCAGTTATAATATGATGCTATGCCTATCAGACTTTTGAAAGTGGAAAGAGAAAAAGAAAGCAGGAGTAAGTAGTTTTTTCCTTTTGCCTTTTCATATTTCCTGTGTACTTTTCAGTCAATATCTTGGTATTTGGTTTGCGTATAGTGACCAGAGCTGTAGCATAGTATTTGCCCCGTGTACTGTGCAGACATGTATGTATTATTACTTCATGTCCAGAAATGGCGACTACGTACGTTTGATAATGCGCCATAGTTATTGCAGCAGAGGAGATAAGTATAGTGGTGCGGCAGTGTCGAAAAAAGAGACCTCCACCAACATGAAACTTGCGGTGAATCGCATTTATGTACCTATTTAGGTACATACAAAACCTATTATGTAGACAAGTTTATTTTTATTTTGAAGAAAATGCAAGCAGCAGTATCGCCATTACTGACAGCTACACTTATTAAACAAGTGCAATATGTATTTACTTACCTATACACATGTGGTGATATATAAAAAGAAACACATTCTACTGGGAATAACTTTCCAATAGCGAAGATTTACTGAAGCATTTCCTTTCTCTTTTTCTTTATAGTCGTTTTTGTGCCTTTTTCTGGCCACACATATGGATGTTCATGGTGAAGGGATCAAGAGAAGTAAGCAAGTAGCTTGCAAGCAAGAGAATGGATAAAATAGTTGCTAGCCATTGCTACTCAACTATATGGACATAAGCAGAGTGAGAGTGAAGAAATGTATGCATTTCAATGCGTTAGGGTTTGTATATATATCCTGCGTACCTTTATATAGTTGTATATTCCGATACCTGAATGGTGAAAATCTTTTTGGTGTGCCGTAAAGTAGAAAAGAAGAGCAATGAAGACTTGTTCTCTTTTCGTCTTCTTGCAACAAGCCACTACTCTGATCAATGAGGAGAAGAGTGAAAGGTGAACTATCAACTAAAGTTTAACCATTTTCTTGAAAACCTCTATTTTTATTTTACCTTCGCGTTTCGAGTTTCATGATTATAAACATGGCTAAACGCAGAGTATGCTTGGTGGTGTATGTTGAGGCTACAAGAAAATAGAGTTCAACTTGTTCGTAGGGAGTTTCGTTTACCTTTCTCTGCAATATTGTTCGACTCTCTCTGGTTGTGTTTTGTGTATGGTTGGCCGATGATGGTGCTGATGATCATGATGTTGATAGTTAGTCTCTGGTTGCTTGTTTTCTTGAAGTAAGACTGAAGAAAAGAAAAGGTAATAATTTAGGTAAAGCTAACAGCTTTAAGACCTTATTGCTATCTTAGAATATAAGGTAAAAAGCTGCGTGAGGCCGGGCAAGGGCAGAGTGTACCAAATAGAGCAAAAGTTGATGATGTTAATGTGATGGGAGTTCAAAGTAAAAACTTGTGAGAGCAGCGGGTAAGTTAGCAGAAAAGAGAAGAAACGTCCGTCGTATTGAATTCTATAATGGTTTTGTGTGGTGATAGCAAAACGACCTACAAACAACCAACTTTCTCATTCGTTTTCACTGGAAGCAGGAAGCAGAAAAGGCAGATGTTGTTTGTACGGTGGGAGGGGAATAATTATGGCAGTTCGGCAGCAAAGGGTTACTCAAAAATATCTTACAACAAATGAACTCTGAAAATATTCAGTTCTCTTGTTTGTTTGAAGTTTTTCAGTGTATTGCTGCTAAACAGCAAAGTAACATGTTCTTACTTTTTGAGCCGTGTAGAAAGCTGAAAGAGAAGTTAGGTGGCTAAACTTTCCCATTGGCATCTTGGACAATTAAGATATTAAATTTGAAAATACGCACATATTTCCCTCGCTGACCATCATGTTAACTCCTTGTTTTCACGAAAATATAATATCGATGCATAAAATATGTTTTCTTGTTTCTTGGTACGTATTATATTTGGGCGCACTAAGAATATGTAGGCATATATGTAATCAAAATAAATAGGTGAGTAGAATACATTCAAAAGATATTATTATTATACAGAGCCAGTTCAATTTTTTATTGTCGCTATCGTCTTTGTACGTTAACTTTGGAAGCTGCATTTCGTATCACTTTCATATTAAACCCTTGGTATAAACGCAAACTGTTAGTGAATCAAGGGTTCTAGCGCAACAGATCGATATTTCCTTTTTATCGATTTTTGTGCACATACTACAAAAAAGGTTTTCTCGTACATAAATGGATCTCTCCTACAACGAACAATAACGTCAACTCTATTCTTCCATATGCAAAACATCAAACAATTAAAGGCTCATTTGGTGCATCGAAAAACGAGTAGAGCTCATTACCTCCTCAAAATAATAAAACGATTCCCGTCTGGACATGTTACACCATGCAGCACGCGTACAATTTTTACGAGAAAAAGAGTAAATAAGGCAAAGCATATAACATTACACTACAGACTACAGTTCCGTTTCGTTTGTTTTCAGAAAACTGTGATAAAGTCTAGCTTGGCTACCTACATGTATTGTTGCAATGTATCTTCGTAGGGAACGTGTTAATGAAACGACGGTTAATGAGCTTCAGCTTACTCTCTTGAAGAGTATTTATTTATACTTACATGCTAGTTAATCTTTCGTTTATAACTTGTGCAGAAGAAAGTTGTTAGCTCCTCTCTGACGAAATAGAACCTTACGTCGTCTCATAAGTAGTGCATTCAAGTAATTTACCACCTACTTTAGTAATTAATCGTACGTAGGTATTGATGTACATAGCTCGTTAAACTACTCTTTCCAGAGAGAAAGAGTGAATGAGCGAATTTATTATCGTAATGAGATCTAAATGATGAATTCACGCTTATTATCCGTTCTTTCTCCTTCCATGTTCTTATAGATGAGCTAGCCAATCTGTGCAAAGGCCAATTCCCAACACAAATGCACAGGAAAGTGGATGGAGCGTTGATTAAGTCGAGAAACGACAAGAATTTAGATTGCACCGTGACATTCAGCACAGAATATGTCTCCCAAAGATTCCTCATCCGATTTGAGGAGTTCAGCATGGCGTGTGGGGATCGTCTCTTCATCTACGACTCCGCCAACGCAATTGGAAATCCGAGGGTAAGCCACGCGAGAATGCATTTTCACTACTTGTTATTATTATTATTTAACTATTTCATTTTTATCCACCATTCACAAACATTAACCCTGTATTTTTTGAATGCCATAATATTTTACCTTACATAATGAATCACGTGAGTGTGTGGTGAAACATGGTGATTACGTAATACTACATCTCGACACTCATAAACCAAATTAAGTGCACGATAAATGCATTCATTTTAATGGGTCTTAAATGTTTTAGGACATATGGGTAATTACATGGTACTGTTTTATTTACTGTACACACATGACATTTTCTGTTTACCACCTTTTATTTCGTGGTGTTTCGCTTTGCCACTCTTGTAAAGGTCTTGCACTAGCTTTAATGCAAACTAGTCGTTCCTTATGCAAGAACCAATTAATTCTGTACAGAAGAAAAAAGACCAAAATATATAATGACATCCATATTTTTCATTTTTATCAAACAGCTAAGAAAATTGTCCAAGTGATTATACATCAGAGAAGCCGTTAAAACGTTTTTCTTTTGATAACGACCACACTATTTGAAAAATTAAATGATCTTTTCTTGTCGACATTATCTTAATTTCTAATCTAAAGTGAAAAGTTGTTTTGAATGGTTTTTGTCTCCCTTGTAGTAGTAGTAGAGTAGTAACTGGAGTTTCATGGTAGTAGTTATGAATGTACAGACGCAATTATTAGAGTCGCCTTGATTATAGACTTTTTTTACCTGTTCATATTTTACATTCATAATATGCATATGCATGTATATGGTTGTACCATTTTACTTTCACTTTTGAAATCCATTTTTGTACCTGCACTTAAACTTGCCATTGTGCACAGCCCGCAGAAGCCTTTTAAAAATAAGTGGAAACAAAAAAGGCCCAATGGAACCAACTTACAAACTTTATCGTGCAACTTTTTTCGCTCTCTCTCCTTCTCTTTCACTTTTCCCTCATTTAAGTTCAGTTCAAGTTGAAACACGAGAAAATTTCACTACTATTTCATTTCAACGTAGCAATCACAAGAAATAGCTGCAGTGGTGTAATGGGGAGTATAAAGTGAATACATTCCAGAAACCACTTATAAAAAGAAAAACTTTTCCCAAACGAGCAAATTCAGAGCATGGACTAAAAAGTAAAAACTGAAAGGGACATGCAGCTGGGGAAACAAGTATTTAGCTCTATCTCGTTCTACCGGAGTAGAATAAATTTGTTGTAATGAAAATGTAAACACGTGCTGCATTTGTGTCTGTCGTCTGTACACTATGCATTTATAAAGCTTGGCCATTGCATCGATATTGTTTAGCTTGTTGATAGTCATGCATATTCATGTCGTAGTTTTATGAAAGGCAAACACAGGAACATTTTATAACGGACATTTCTTCAGCACTTTTTTTATGATTTTGTCAGACAAAATATGTACGTTTAACTAAAATTATGTGTTTGACTAAATCAATGGACATAAAAACAAAACGGACAGCGAGGGAATGTGCAACGGTTTAAGTTAATGTTTTATGGTTTTAAATGAAGCATGAAAATTTGTTCATGACGGTTTTGCTGGAATGTCCACCCACACAGTATCCACCTGTATTCCGGATGACGACAAATGACGAGTGAGTGTAGAGTGATTTTACACTTGACAAGCCCTGACTGAGACGAATGGTAAAAGTAGCAAAAACAAGTAAAAATTCTGTAATACCCGAATTGGTGCTCAAATATGTCACTGTGAAGCATTTTAAAGAACGTGATGGGTACACGTTTGTATGAACTATAGTTCGTAGCTGACAAAAATGTACAGTTATGTATGCACAGAGGTATGAAATGTTATAAAATATTTATCCAACTTGTCGTTACGTAAATGGGTAGACCGACGGCTATATCTCAAACTCCATAGGTCAAACAGGTTCCACATACTAAGGGTAAGAGTTCATCCATAGAAATCATTTCCAAACCTTCAGTGACATGTATCCAATATTTTAAAGACAGTGGGAGGAATAGATATATATATAAATATAGTCATGAATAACTAGCAGTGAACATGGTGTCCCACCTAGTTATATACTACTTAGTGATAATCTTTTGGGTGCTATAAATACATCTGATTACCTCATTTAAAAACATAGCCATAGAAAGTAACAAAGACAGGGTAGCGGAGAAATGTAACGTGTATTGTAAGTTTCATAACCTATTTACCTGCTGAAATCGCTGAAACGACGAGGTGAAAGGAGGTTTTCGCCTGGAGACGCAAGCAGCCTACGCGCATTAATATCGCTTTTTGAACACTCGGATGTAGCATGTAGCCACTCTTGAACAGATTTAGGTGGTGCTTTTCTCCTGGGTCTTCTTTACACACGTGTACTTTACGCTTTAAAAATATGAACAAGGAGCGTGGGTGTTCCGCTATTTTTCAATTTGCAGTTACTAAAAGTTATAATATAACTGATGTTTATGAACCTAGCTAAAATATTAGAAGGCATGAAGAAACGAGAATTCTATTTATAAATAAAAAACAATAATTTGTACTTCAGCTTATATTATTAAATTGTTAATACTGACTCGCTACTGGAATTCAGTCAGAAATCCA
Source organism: Sinella curviseta (assembly GCA_004115045.4). NCBI lineage: Eukaryota > Metazoa > Arthropoda > Collembola > Entomobryomorpha > Entomobryidae > Sinella > Sinella curviseta. Next base: position 50,247,611 of record CM023201.3, on the reverse strand, counting down.
AATGCACATTTATCTGCAAGAGCCCGTCGTTTTATTTTCCGTTGGTTTATTTAATTCGTTTTGAGTAGCATTCTCAAATGAATTATTAAGTAATATCATGCTGAGGATTTTATCGTCAATGACAGTGTGAACAGAGAAAGCAACGAAAATTATATGGTTCAGTATAGTTACAATAGAGGATGAACCGCGAGACTATACAATTAATTTTTGTTATATGCACATTGTATATATAAATTGTGGCTTTCTATGAAAATAGACATGTAGGTGATTGTAGTTGCATGTATGCTCGCTCGTTCCTTTTTGGTGAACGACATATTTGTATAGCTTTTGTTGCTTATACCAAGTAACAATCCTGTTGAATTTTTTCTCTTTTGTATTTAATTAGCCAAAAGTTGGAACTAGTGGAATTAGCACGAAAAATCAAACATTTTTGTTTGTTTGTTTGCTTTCCGTTTCGTTATGAAAGCTATTAGCCAACATGAGGAATGATGTTGTGCATTATTCCTTCGTATAACAATACAGCATAATTAAACTTTCACTTTTCACCATGAGAAAAATTGGAAAAGGCGGGAAGTAGCTAAATCTGTGAACACGACACTTAAAAAGTTAATAGTTTTGCTATTATTCCATATTGTGAAGGCTTGGGTCGATTAATATAGTTGTTACTGTAATACATCCGGATCCTGACGCCCGCTGACTCCTCCTACTCACTGTATGAAATCTGAGATTGAATTTGTGAAAGCAAAAGCGGCTTTTCTAGGGAGTAGGAGTAGCATCATGAATATTGTACAGACTCACCGCAGAGTCTTATGAAACTCGCTTTCAACATGGCTAAAAATATCTTGCGGTATTATTATGTGCGGTATGCATAAATTTATATTATGTTCATATAACAGCACGAAAGTTATCACCTACATCATTCACTCCCTTTCATTCAAATTGAATGAATATACTGACTAGCTTATCAAGTCTCCTACCGACGTCGTCGGATCCCATTTACCGTAAAATATTTACCATGAAAAGTGAAAGTGTTCGCTCAGACTGTTTCATGCTATGCCTTATAAGTAGATGTACATAATGCATTATTTTTAAACTTTTCTAGCTTCATGTTTCATCTTTGTGTATCATTGCGATTGTACTTGCCGTTATATGTGTGCTGACGCAACACAAATCGTGCTTCATGAAAACTGTAACCCTAAAGGCATGTTTTTATGAGGTTCCCTGAATGTACGTCGGTCCGCTGCTTCAACTCTGACACAATTTGCTGAATTCTTTTAAAGCTGTGTAATAAAGAATTAAAGGTAATTGTTTAATGTGTGACCATCTACATACGTGCATATACTAGTGTCAGTTTGCAATGTAACTGCAAGAATACCACATAAATATAATTTGATTATGTTATTGTTCTTGTTGAAGATTTGGATTCCTTGTTGGTTAGGGTCAGCTTCTTCCGTAGTTCGGTTACATATTCCCTGTTTTTCATTTTTTGGTTTTTGGCCAAGTTTAGAATTGCATATGGGAAATTATTTTCCTCTTTTATACTCTCAACAAAACGGTTGGCATCCTGTATGGACTCTATTTGGCTAAATTAATATTTCAACAAACTAAGTGAGTTTGTTGTGTATCAAAAAGAGTACAAAGCTGCATCTACCATTCACAAAATGTTTGTTCGTATAATTGATTCTTTTGCACATGACATGCGAGAGAGAGAGAGGGGGAGAGAGAAAGGGAATTATAATATGCATATAGAATGAAAAAGTTTTTTTGTTGCAGCTGTAATTGTAATAGAATTTTGCTATGTATATGAATGGAATAGGCATGCCTACAAGTCTAAAGTAGCAATGTGGGTTCGACAAACGGGAAACTTTAAGTTGATGCGAGGGACATGATATTATAAAGAGAATAAATTCCCCTAGTATTATATTATTATTATGAGAGCAGTCATCATTATACTGCCCCCACAGTCACTATTATAGGCCGAATTTATTGAATGAATCAATGATTTATGTTACGTAATATCTACTTTTTTCCTTTTCTTATCTTATGTTGTGGTCGCGATTTACCCATTGAATCAGAGTAAAATGGCATGCTTAATGGGACGCGCACTGATGATGACGATGATGTGGTGCGTGATGTGATGTATTTATTTTTTGTGTGGGTGCGTGTATGTATCCTTTGGTTTGGTTGGTGGGCACTAGCATGCATTTCTGCATTCAATACAAAATGATATACCTACATATCTTGAGCAGATCATCGTGACAGTAGCATTCAGCGCACAGTGCTTCCTTTTTGCATTTTATCCATACTATACAAATAATGCTGTGTCGTATCGATCATGATCACACCAAAAAGCCAAACAACAAACGCCAATACCAATATCTTCAACAGCACCACCAGTGCCAACACCAAGCCGACACCAACAAATATATCTTATTCGACTGCCGCCGTTGCGGCTGCTGTTGTTGTTGTTATTATTGCTAACTTCTTTCTCTTTTTCTTTTCAATTTTCTAGGCGGAACTCACGTGCCGCTTCATCGGTGCCGAGAACATCCCACCGATCAAAACACGAGGCCACTACGTTACCCTCAAGTTTGTTGCAGACGAATGGGGCATCGAATCACACCGTTTTACAATGGTTATCACGGCATTCAAAGATACAAGTAAGTAATGCTCCGAACCTAAAAAAATACATTTTACTATGCTATACGAATAAAGCTTCACTGTTGAGTAATACGACAAAACTACATATACACATTTTGCTGTGCTTTGTGTTCTGCTGCCCCAACAGCTAACAGCAGTAGCTATTATCATCACACACCACCACCAACCAACAAACACAAACCAAAAAATACAATATATTTTATGGAATCTTTTTTGTATTCTGAACTGCACACCGATGACTACACACTTGCACTCCCAGTAGAGTGTGAGCGTAGTGAGAACAATTGCTTTTTGCTTTCTCCCCCTTTGTGCGCTTATACATTCTTTCGTTATTGCTTTGAAATTGTGCAGTGTAGTTGTAGGTGCTCTCACTGTATTCACTCAAGTCAGTCACTCACACACTTTCCCCACTTGATTTAATTCCTCTCACAAACAGCATCAGTGAAACCCAGAATTCCTGCACGTAACTAGAGACGTACACAACGTGAGTGTAGAACATTGTCCCTCTTAGGACGCAACGTACAGAATGAAAAATTGAGGGGGAGGAAGAAAAGAGGTCCATCTTTGATGTTTTATGTTATGGTTGTGATGATGATGATCATGATGTCGGCAATATTACATAATGTGGCGTTTTCTCATGTTCCAGCAAAAGAAATTTACTGGCGTTTTCATATTAAATATAAATATTCTAGTACATTCCGGAATCGGTAACATCACTTTCACCTCTGCGAACTACCTCTATTCTTCTTTCCCATACTTTGCTGAAGAAGAATAGCCGTAAATGGTGCATGGGTACCTACTATTTACGACATACACACACAACACAACTATAAAATGATGCCTTTGTCACAAAACCAAAGCATATACACTATCATTATCACAACTTTCTATTCAATACTATCATTTTACTGTTTTCCCTCTATCTGGTTGGGGAATAGTACTTTGGGTACCTAGCCAGTTGCATAAGAGACAAGAAAAGCCGTTATCCGACATCAAAAGGGAACCGAGGCAGTCTACTTTGTATCCATTTTTCGTACACTGTATAGCTTGTTGTAGTATGCACTGTAGAAGTAGAGTTGACTAAAAATCACAACAGTTGCAGCATAGTCGAGTGTTTTTATATCTTTGAAGAATAATAAAATATGATGTATTTCGCACTACAAAGAGTCATGTGCTGGCTTTCTGGCCACAGTGTGTATAGTGTACACTGTGAACACAACGGACACAGAGGTATGTACGAAAACGCTTATTCCACTTAGAAGGAAAATCATGTAGGGAAAGTAAATCCTGTAGTTTGACTTTTCACTCACTTTTCCGGCTGCCTACAACACTTTTTTTTCTATTTCTGTTTTGTGCGTGCTTTGGGAATTTGTTTGATGAAGACGATGTCGATGGCGGATTTTCACTACACACCCAGTTTTCATTTTCTTTTTTTCTCATGTGATCGTGTTATGAAATAACCAAATATACTAGGCTGGTATGTGTCTTCCAGAGTATGTGAGTTTGTGCATGAATTATGGCCTGTACCTAAATGGTAAAAGTAGCCCATATCGTTATTGCATTCAAGTGAGTACCATTTTCTCTCGTATACCTGTCATTATTTTATTACCTTAACAAAGATTTATACGTGTGTGTGCGTGCCAGATCAAATTCAATATATGAGCTATTATAATCAAGAAATAAGCTCCCATAAAGTATAAAAATAGCTGCAATGGGAATAGTTTCTGATGTTGAATGCATCCGCATTGATTTGTAGAGTAAATCTTCTTTAGGATTTTCATTGGAGAGTAGAGTGGTTGCGTACAAAACTGACTGCTTGCAAATGTAATATTATAGTGTTCTCCATGTTCTTCCCTGACATTATTTCGTTGCCGTATTTTGCGCAATAACGAAATGAAAATATGTGCCTATTTTTATCGTTGAATTTGAGTACGTCGTCGCAAAAATGTGCGATGCGCTATCATTTTCACGATAAACTTTTGTTCTCTCTTCTTATCGCGGTAATTTTATCTCCAGTCCAGAATAGTACAATTTCATAATAGTATCCTGTCAGACCAAAAATAAACATGAAGACAGACTCGGAGGATGTCAAAGCCTCGTCATATCATAAAAGCATGTACCATATCATGTCCCACCGACATATCTCTGTAGTCTACACTCACATAATAATACCTACCTTGATTGACATTTCTTGAGGAAACAGTGGCTCATGAGATTTGATAGGATCTTGCTAAATATCACATGATATGTCATGAAAATGTCCAGAAGTTTTTTTGTTCGTGTCGCATTCTCGATGTCACCATCGCCAACTCCTTTTCAACAGTAGTGCGTACTACAATTCTCACTCACAGTCATATCGGCCATAAATAGCTTGTTCAGCGTCAGCTCCCACAAAGACAAAAAGATCCGTATGAATTTCTGCGCTGTATTGTAAACGATGACTACTGGATGAATTTATTGACAACGTATATATAGACGTTCCTACAGATGGATTCCAGTTGTTATTATTATTCCGTTTCACTTTCGATCATCCCGTGTCATCAACATCATCGTCAATGCTACCATCCCCTCCCATCAAGAGTGAAACCATGCAGTAAATTCCACAGTGAAAATGGAATTTGCGCCGCTACCACAAAGTATTATGATTATGACGATGATGAGTTTGAGTTGAGTTGGTAAAAGAGCAAGATGAGATTATGTAGTGTGCATGATGAACTGGGTAGGTACGTGAAGCCTACGTGAATATACAATTTCTCTTCATGAAGACAATAGAATTGCTATTTTGATTTATTATGAATATTCAAAGGAGGAGAAGCGAGGAAATCGTACTAGTGATTTTCTCTCGCATACCTCTTCTCTGTATTATATCTCTTCCACTCTGTTATTATTATGTTCCCTGCCAGATTCCTTTTCCATTACTCATTTATCATCATAGAAAGCAACTTTAGTGCGCTTATCTCAATGCGTATCTCGGAAATTCAACTGCATGACTGAATTATGTTATATGTTCATGGATTTTTTCCAAGTTCCATTCCCGCTATCATCATCATTATCACATTATCAGAATCCCATCTGGTATGCTAATAAGCATACAATTTGATCTCACTTAAACTTTCACTCCGCTATAATCTTTATCATTCACTCACTCGGATTCGCCATCATAAAAAATAGCGAGGCCTGAGAAGATTTCCCCTTTGCGTTCCCCGCATATCATGTACATAGGCACGTAGACGGGAGCGCGCGATGAGTGCAAAGTTAATACTCTAAAGGTGAGCGTTTTCTTTCAGTAACACAGCTCGTATATAAATCATTCATTCTTCACATTTTCTGGTAATTTCGCTGTAAAAAATAGTATAGGGCCCTTTTGGCAAAAGGAAGTAAAAAGGCGTACAAGGGCGTGTTTTTCTGTGTACTCTAGCCGCACACCACACACAGTTGCAAAGATTGTGTAAAATAGGCACATACATATGCTTATGCATATTAAACCAAACCCGAAAACCAAGTGCCATTATTACCATATCACTTTTAGTCGTTTTTAGTTAGTGACTAATTCTGACAAGGGAAAAAGGCGTGATGAAAGATGATACTCATTAGTGTCAAATAGAGATTATCGCTCTCATATTGTTAGAGAAAGGAAAACGGAGCGCACACGACCATGGGAGCGTTTTATATCTATTCTCTCCTTCCTTCTTCACGGTTGAGAGATCATGTAGGAAGCAGAGGAGGAAAATGGGGGAGAGAGAGAAAGTAATACCAAAAAGATAGCTTTGTGTAATGTACATGCTTGCAATATTACCTTGCCACATGCTTAGCACACAGGATATAATAATATATAACATTCTCCTCCTCCTCATGATCATGATAATATGATAATATTCAAGAAATACATAAGACTGCCATCAGCGCTGTGATGATGATAAGGACGTAATTCTTACCCTTCTCTCGTATTCTGCCGCTAGAATAATACCACCATCATCAGCATTACCACCGTTTAAAACACTACATTTTCTTCTTAGTTTACGGCGAAAAGTATGGGGGCAGAGGCAACCACAAGAAGAAAGCTTGACTGAAAGAAAAGGAATTCTTGAAAGAAAAGAGTGGTGCTTCCAAACGGATACTTAATTTTCTCTGTCTGCTTATTTCAGTCAGACTGTGAGAAGCTTCCTCTCTTTATTCCTTTTCACGAATACAGTATGGTTGTATCCGCGACCAAGAAGGAAATGGCGGTACACGTAGACTAGAGAGAGACGCAAGAGAGCAAGATAAAAAGATAATATGCATATGCATTCATTCGTTTTCTTCAAGAAAAAAGAAGAGAAATATCAAAAGGAGAAGTCGACGAGGATAAATGAACGAGAAAGAAGATGGAAGTGACTGAAGAAACTAAATGCAAAGTAAAAGTAGGCAGGAGGAGGGAACGAATAAAATAAAGAGAGCTTTTCACATTCCGTCACAAACCCACATTTCTTGCTCATTTTTATTCTCATTATTTCTCATGTGCCGTGGCACATGCAGTTGGTGCAATCTACTCACACACACAATACAGCTCTCTTCTCCTTTCACACATAATTTTATTTCAAACTAATGTCCCCTATATTTTACGCATACAAAGCCTGTCTGCCTTGATATGTGACTGAATTCATAAAATACACGAAAAAGCCACAAGCAAGCGGAGTGTATGCTAAGTAGCGCTATCGGGCAAACTTTATCTTTGAAATACCACGATAAATATATATGTAATTTGCATTATCTAATCATAAGTTGATGACATGCTTCGGTCAATGTGCTCGTTTTAAGACTGGTAAACGTTTTATTAAATTCAGCCAGTCCAGAATGGTTGAATAAACGCATCTGAACAAAATGTACACATATAAGAGTCAAGTACTCAAATAATTATGCTAAAATAATTATGCACCTATTCTAAATTTATTGCTTTTTTTACAAAAAAGACTCGTTTTTAACTTTATTGCATTGACCAAAGGAAAGATCAACTAAAAACGCATTGACATAGCCAGCGCATTTCTTTATAAGTTCTATTCATGCAAAGATGGTATTCAATACGGGAGCAAAAAGAAAGTTGGACAGACAGACAAACGAGACTAGAAAAAATAGTAAGATGGCGAGTACTAGTAAATAAGGAGAGTTTGTATCTATTTTTGTTCACTCATGTAGATTCCTGGCAATTATCTTGGTTTACTTGGTGGACTGTTGCTGGTGGACGTTCATTATTGTTGTTTGCTAATGTGCAATAGTTCACTCTTGCAAACTACGGTTACCGGGTAACCGTTACCCCATCCACTTCACTTTAACAAACCACTCTTCGCTCTGTGATAAACTAGTGCAACAATATGGTGTGTGCGTATAAACCCTAAAGGCGCGTAAACCACTTAAAACAAGTAGAGAAATGGGAAAGGAAATGCTTAAATCTTAAAGTGTCCTCCTCTACATACTTTAGTGGAACATATCAGGTATCATCCTGAAAATGAAATAGAAAAGTGGAAACATAATACCAACTCACAGTGAAAACAATGTTCTTCGTTTCATAAGGATCCAAGTAGGTACCTAACCTAACAACGCATCGACCCCACCGTTTATATTTATTTATGTTGTATACAAATATACACATAAAAATGTCTTTCGACCATTGCCATTTTATGTCCCTCTCACTTTATAATATTTGCACTTGAAGAAACTGCTAGCAGCAGCAATACTGTAGTTGATGTCAACCGCACATACATGTAACTTAAATTAGAAAGAGAAAGTTGGGATATGGAAGAAGCCATTTCTATTGCTCGGCTAGTCAGACACGGAATGTAAATAATTGTTTAATACGCACATAAAATTAGCATGATATATTGCCTTCTTTTATTATTTTTCGTGGTTTTCCTGCTACCAAACGAGACGTGAAAGTTGAAACCTCGGAATAACGAACATTAGACGCTAGTGGGGAGCGGGACAATGAGATTAGTCACAGTCAACGAATTTAAGACTACGTATACCTATACATACCACCCACACGTTAAATGTTTTGTTGGTTTTCTTGTTCCTCCAATCATTTGTTTTGTTATTGCATTACCTTCGACCTTTACCTGAGCTAATAAGACGAAAGAGCGAGTTGAATGTTGATGGATGATGCAGAGTGTAGATAGTATGTACCGTATCATAGTCATGCACATATAACCATGACACGCAATGGTGCTACGAATTTCCTCAAAATTAATTTGCTGTAAGGATGTAATTGTATGAACGCAGGTATACATACTTTCACAAACATCTGCATTCTTTATTCGTTATGTTACGTTTGTAACTTTAAAGGGCAAAAATTACTGTTGTAAGAAGTTTCCTAACTTACAAGAAGTTATACGATTGCTGTCTCGCTGGCTTTCGGTAATCAATGAAGAATGTGCTTGTTTGAAAGGTAGAAGGTATCTCCGTCAAGCCGCTTCTGAAACTTAAGCAGGGTAATAAAATTTTCCTAAAATTGCGACAGACTTCTCGTGCACCTTAACGTAATTTGAAGACGCGCCGCCAGAAATACAACTTGTGTGGTGGTTTTGCTGTGGAAGTTGGAATTTTTCACAAATTCACGGAATCATGAAAATGGACAGCAAATGAGACTATGAAAGGACGTTATATGGAATTAAATATTCTGGATACTTTAAATTTATTAAAAATGGACGAACAATTCTTGATTTTTCGTGCGTGCTGCTTTTTACTACACATATTTTGAGTTAGGTAGTTTCCACACAGTTTATATTATATAAATGCAAGGGAAGCACATACTTGCAAGAAAGACGGGAAGACAGCATTGTCGACTGGTTGGTGATGGAGAAGGAAACGTGCAGGATGATAGAGTGTTATGATAGCTGACATATGCACTGCTTTAATTCTTACCAGTGATTCTGCAGCAGAAGCGGAAAAGTAAGGTGAAAAACTTTAATGGATGGAAAAGGTACATAACTATCCAACAGTCGAAAGTCACATAAAAACAGGAACTATTTTGTGCTCTAGAAGAGTCGAGTGGTATATATTTACAAAAGTATCACAAGTTGGTCGAGCCCGTTATAACACCTCTGGTTGTTACAGAGAAGGGAAAGGAAGGGGAAATGAAACTTTTTCGAGGAGGAAATGAATCGGACAAGTCTCAACTTTATTTGCATAAGCTTTCTCCTCTGCTAACTTTTACACATACATACTTAGCATCCTACACCTTCAAATACAACAAAATATATAAAATTATACCACACTGCTAGACATATTAGATATGCACGTAGCAAATTCTATTAAAGTTAAAATCCCTTGTAAATGTACTTAAAGTATATAGGTATACCCATGTACCTCAACTAGTATAGTAGTTTGAACCATGCAAAGCATAGAATAATATTTGGCAAGAGACAATGCGCAATGCGAGAAAGGACGTACGTTAGAATATGTACATTGGTTGGTATTGGCGAACAGAAAAAATATAAAAGTAATGTCATAGACGACGAGGAAAGAAGTGGCCAGTGAAAACGATCAGTAGAGTAAGCAGAGCATGAGCGAAAGTGAATGAGAAAGCAGAAAGGAAAGTTTTTCCTGAGGATTTTGACATATCTCCTTATTTCCACTTGTCAGTCAGTGTCTTCGTTGCTCATCATTTTCCCCGTCTGCTTGTCCATTCTCCGCTACACTCTGCTGTTGAAAAGTAAAATAAAAGAGTGGAGTATTTAGCATCGATTCTTATTGCCAACATTCATATTTTCACCATTACGCACAGTTTGCTTTTTGAACAGGAAAGTCGCTTATGACAGTGAAATCTTGAAATTTCTCCCTCTCTACTTTCTCCTATGCTGATATGTATATATATGTGAATGGAGTACAAAATTTCAAATTCGACTGGCAGTAAAAATCAGTAGGTGCGCAGGATAAAATGTCTTTTCTTGTTGAATATTTTGAATGTTTCAATTTTACGTTTCCACAGCCATTCCGTTGTCTTGATCATCATGTCGTTCTTCTCTTGACGCTCCCCTCTCATCATTCTGAAACTCTTTTGTCTAACAAGTTTAAACCCAAACGTTGCGCTCAAGTAGTACGGACCGTGTATTATAAATTTTTGGCCCTGGACAACATAAAAGCGACTTACTCAGTCAGTGAATGGCCTTTTCATCGCCATTTCGATCATCATCATTTTTCATATTGATAGCGTATACCTACCTATAATAATGCTCAGTGGCAGTTGAGCAGTGAACATTTTCCGCTGCTCTTTCCATTTTCACATGAAAAAATGGACTACTCAAGTGTGCAATAATAGAGATTCGGTAAGGAAAACGGAATTTTAACAGCTACTTCAATTCAGAAAAAAATGGAATATATGAGAAAAATATTTCCGTATTACAATGCAATGGAGCAATATATGAAACGGAAGTAATATCGCCACATATTGAAACAAAAATCGACGACCGTGGAAATAGCAAAGGACATCACAAAAGCTAGGAAAAATTGTTGATGCAGCAAGTCCAGCACGGAGAAAAAAGTACGAGGGTTCTTTTCCTTGAATGCGTGCACTTACTTGGCGAAAAAGATGATCAAGAATGGACGATACGTTATTTCCTTTTTTTCTAGCATTCCTGATCGAGACAGATTTTTTTGTTGAGATTTTTTCCCTTCTTCAAAAAAAAGTATTACTGTGTTACCCCACTTTGTTTCCCAGTAAAATATTTTGTATAATAGTAACAACCTATATAGGTGTACTCACGTGTGCCTCTCGAATGTAGGAATGTGCCTTTTATATTAAAATAGAATAAAGTATAGTGGTATAAAGATACTATAAGGTTGGTGTACTAGATATGAAGGGAAAACTTTGTAGGGAAAACTGTAGGAAATAAGATTGAAAGAGATAAAAAGGTACAAATTCTGAAAAGCGGAGGGAAAAAATAAAGATGGAAACCGTTGTGTGTGTGTGTGGCTGTGGAACGACGAAGAGAACAGGAGCTTTGGCATATCATGGAAAGTGGACACATGTTTGTGCATGCATTCCTGCAGTCGTGAATTTTACATGAGCAAACATAAGAAAGCGAAAGGAGAAAACTAAGCAGAAATCTTGCTGTACGAACATCTTTCTTTTCTTGTACTGTTCTGCATGCAAGCTTGCATTCTTAATGAAAGGAGGAGCGATTTAAAGTAATATTCCTGGATGTTTACTTTTACAATATATAAATAGCACGGGGAGAGAAGAACAAGCTCTGGGTTGTGCGCGGTTGTGCATATTGAATCATGGTGATGATGTTGACGATGTAGGTGATGATGATCATTGTGTGAAACGTAAAATACCTACATATGTACATATTTGGGTTGATGAGAGTGGTATGGTGTATTTTGGACAAATTTATTACATATAAATTCCTATGGACATTTTGAAATTTTACATACATATATTATGTATTGATGATAAACGTAAAAATGATAAAGTTGAAGGCTCCTCTCGTTTCGAACGCACGCCAAGATACTTGCGTTCGTGGTGTTCTGGAAGAAACTTTTTTGTTTCCCATTATCATGGAGAACATTCAGTCATTTCTTGCTTTTTGCACTTTTCATCATCACTCTAATGGCATTCTATACACAGTAGTCAGTGAGTTTCAATTGAGGAGGGCAACTTTTGTGTTGGCTACTGTACCATAATGCATGGATATACATAGGTACTCTGAAAGTTATCTAGCTCACTGGCTGTTGTTTGGAAAAGAAAAGGAAGAATGAAAGCGGGGGAAGAAAAGAACTGGAAACCGAAACGTGGAAACGAGAATAAGGAAAATGACTCTTTGCAACCAACAACAAAATAGTAGGCGAAGAAACAGGGAGAGATTTTTTTTGTAGAATTATAGTCGTCGCTGAGTTCACACTGCACATTCAAAAAAAATAAGCACATAGATGTGCTTTATTTTGTAGATTCTTCTTCGTTTCACATTTTTACAAGCTTAAATAAAACTCAAGCGGAACTCATTTGGAAAGTGAGGAAAAAGGGAAAACTATTATTATTTTAGCGAGAGTTCGCTATTTCGTGGTTCTAGAATATAGATACACATTGGTTTGCGTTTTTATAGTAAGGCACAACTAGATTTAATGTCATATGAATAACTATATTTTCATTTTTCACTTTACTACTGCACACATTAGATGATCCACACTTGTTCTATTTTGCATAATACCTTCTTTCAAGAACTAAATTCAATAACGACCACTCCGTTTAACACCACACTACACGAATTTCTAAGAAAAAATATCAACCATCACCCTTAAAACACACTCGCTAGCTTCCTTTCTAGTTCAAAATACATTATTCCGAGAAATCATGCATCTTTCCCATTCTTCATGTAGACGCGAAAAGGAGAAAGTGAAAGTTTTGCAACTGAGCCAAGTTGAGTTGTTAGTATGTACACTTTTGTACATTAAATGATCGTCTCATCTTTAGTGAGTTGTAAAAAATTGCACTTTCACTAAACATTTTCGCGAGACTGGAGTAAGAAATCTCTTAAAACGGTGTTTTGCATCTCGCGAAAAAACTAAAAACATCATCTATAATGTACACCATACAACAGTTCTTTGCAAGCAAAGCAATAAAGGAATATAATAAAAAATAGTGGTGCCATTTTTTAAGCAGGCCAGGCAAAACTCCAAAAAATGCGGCTGTTATAGCATTTGTCCAGTTTTGTATGCACCATGATCGTCATCTTCATCATCCTTATTTTTAACGATACTACCAATTTTGCTGCATAATCGTCATGTTCTGAACCAGTTGACAATTTCCTTGCTATAATTTATAATTAAAGCTGTCGTATTCGTAATATTATGAAATGCATGACTCACACATGAATTAAGTTATCATAGGTAGTTATTTTTTAAAGTGATATTCGTGACGCCTCGTTATGAAACGTACATATTTGAGTAGCTGGTTACAAACTTTGATCTAGTTGACAGTTGCTCTTTGCTGAAGCAAAAAATGGTGTAGTGTAATTCAATATAATTTCAGAAATGCTCTGCAATCATGACCATTTTCTAAATCACGAACTGCTTACAAATATCATCGACTTTAGTTTTCCTGTGTTTGATGATTATGGGATTGCATTAGGTAAATGGTCGTTTACGTAATTTGTTTAATGCTTAAGCCAAATAGCTCGAACCTAGTCTTACTCTAATTATTTATCCTTTGTACATTAACCTACTAAATCAAATTGCAATTGTGCCAGAAATCATGTTGCAGCTTGTTGGTAAAATTTGTGTAGGGATTATGTACTTACATATTATGAAACTATAAAAACCTTAATAAGCTCACTGCAGAATGAGTATTTTGCTGACATACTCTAAAGTATTTTATTTGTTCCATATTCCTATTTATCCCACATATTTGATTGAACAGGTCTTTCTTTCAAAAATATTATTGACTTAGGTATCTGATTCAATATCAACATTACGTAATCACTAATTCTTGCATCGTTGCGGAAAATAAGCTTATTTAGAATTTCTGCGAGCATATAAACGACTAACAGCATCACGTATGCTTTGTTTTATTTCATGCAGATCATGTTTCGATTTTTGCTTATTCCATAAGATGCTAACATAATGTAAGTAAAGTGTGTACGTGCGTCCTAAATATTTTTCTTTCTTTCCTTCCAGATCAACAATGTCGGGATGCCTTTTCATGCGGCCATGATATGTGTATCGCCAATCGACTTCTCTGCGATAATGTCAGAAACTGTGTGGATGGGTCTGATGAGCTCCGTTCTGCTAACTGTACCAGTAAGTAAAATGCTTTTATTAATGTGTTCTCATTCTTTGAAATTGGTATCACTTTCAATATGCATAAATAGGTAGAAGCAAAAAGGTATCCATAAAGATTATTGGCAAAGAAAACGTTCGTGTGTAAAGCAGAAGATCTCATGAATACGTGAGAACCGAAGTGATGGTGATACTGATGATAATGATTACGCGGCGGTGAGAAAATAGTATTCATGGAAAGTATGAAAAAATACATGATGCCCTGAATAATAAGAAGGAAGTTTTGTGTGTGTGAGGAGTTCAAGAAAAACAGGAGATTTAATATGCATACACAGTCAGATCATGCATTACATTATCAATCCATCTCACTTCTCCTTTCACTTTTGGGAATCCATCCGTATCCTTTCTTCCTGAATTTCTTTATCCAGACCAAGAATGCCGATGCCTAAACTGCAGAGCGCTCTTTTTTGTAAGATATATTTATAGAGTTAGGTGCCAGGTCGTCAAAAATAATACTTCCCCTGCTCGAAGAGTAACCGACGAAGAAAACAAGCTTTAATGTAAAGTATCTCATCTTTGTTCATCGCATCTCACATTTGAAAAATAAAACTTTTTCCTTGAGCACATTATCATAATATTTATCATGCCACTACCACCATCGCTGAATTTCTTTCCTTGTCTTGTAGATTGGACGATGATGATAGTACGCGAATATACTTACTTGCCACGCACTTGCACGAAAAAATCAGTCCATTTTCTTTTCTCTGTTTTCTTCTCTTTTTAAAATTTTCCGATTCAAGTCAGCAGCCAACCACCGGATTCGTCTTTCAAAGTCAGAGAGTTTTTCAAACTAAAATTATATGATGATGAGGTTTATAATATAATGCATTCGTAAGTGAAGTGAAAGTGGGAAATCGAAGAAAAAGTCGTTGTGTGAGCCTGTCTGTAAGTTAGAATGGCATAGAATATTATTATTATTGTGGGTAGTTGAATGAGACAAAATGTAGTTGTAATAGTGTTGAGCATATATTGATATACACACAAACATATAGACAGAAAACCAATAGCACAAAATATACGAGGCTCGTAGCGTCGTATAAAAAGTATGTACATGAGTACACACCGCGTGATTCACTGTTGGTTTTTTTTCTTTTCTCTCGTATCTGCTGATAATGTATTGTAAGTGTCGCTCTGAATATCCCCAAATGCGTACATGGCTTTACAATTGTTATTTTTCATACCACCATCATCATATATTATCCTGGTCGCCTTCACTTTCTCACACAGTCAATATTATCGAATAAGGAAAGAACACTGAACTGAAGCTTAGGTACAGAGCCTTTATTTTTTTATTTTGGGCGCAACCTATAACAAGCTATACGTTTTGATTTTTAGACGCTAGTACATTTTACTACTATGAGACGGACGCGATCTCTCGGTGTGTGAATTTTCTCCACGCTCCTCGAACAACTGTAGTAAAAAAAACCTTTTATTTCGTCAATTCTTCTTCTACGAAGAAGGATTTGCATTTATCCTGTACGTATCCTAGTAGAACTGGCAACTGGCTGATGTAAAATGAACTTTTCAAGAAAGCAAAGTCCAGTTGCAGAAAATGGAGTTTTTAGACGAGAACTCTGTCTATACTATACTCTGCAGTTTCTATTTTACGTGGTAAAAACGAGCAAAGAAATGTCTCAAGCTCTTAACCTTTTCCCGTGATTTTACCTTGACTTGATGTACTTTCTTACATTCCTGCTCGGAAATCAAATTATATCAGCTCGGCAAACGCAGTACCGTACTTACCTTTTGTTTACCAATAGCAAATATGCACCCTTGTATTCAGCCAAATTGCGCACAAACATGTAAATACATTTCACTTTCATAATTTTCTTGTGTCTTTGTAGAGAAAGTAAAGCAATTGCACTGTGAGTCATCGTGTGACATTGGCATTACAAATGAATGGTGACTTTCACTTGATTAAAGCGATGCAAAATAAGCATATTCCTAGTTGCCCACTACGGTGCATAATCTATGGTGCATTTAGTGCTGAGAGAGGTAATATCCCTTGTTGAGTTTATAGAAACATGTATATAGGTATTTAGGACGATTCGCATGGTTGAAAATAATCTATTGATTTACAGGTCTACTCTCCGTACATCGAGGTGTATGCTTTGAAAACATTTCTTTCTATATTACGTCATATCTTATGTGCTCGTGTACCGTCTTCTTCACCGCGTATACCTCGTACGACTAGCTTGTATTTCACCCTCGTCTTAAATGCACAATGCATATACGCACACATTTTTGTAAACAATGTGCATTCGAGTAATGAGTTTGTTTTATTATTTTGGCAATGTTTACTGAATTTAACATTAAACTGAACTGCCAGATGTAACATTTCTAGTGTGAGATGTGGGCTGGCTAACGAACTATGATTGCAAAATATTGACAGTTAAAATTCAATTCGTAGAACACATGTAAACTACATATTAGATGCATATACTACAACTTTATGCGTGTTTGTGATTTCCTGCATATATCCAGCCGAAATGCATATAAATATTAGAATATGAGCAAAAAGGATACATGAGTATAACAGCATATTCGATTTGAACACTCACATTTCACTTGAATAATCACTATAACACGTGTATAAGATAAACCTTTCTTGTATATAATCCTTATACCTCGCTACTGAAGTAATAAACAATGTTCGTGTAGCAAGATATTTATTTGTAACTAGTATGTCTTCTAAAGTTTGTTTCAATCTGATCTATTGGCAATTGTTTCGTTGGTTAGTAATGATTATTTATTCATCGATACATTGTCTTGATTTTATGATTTGAATATTAAACAACAATACGCTCACCCGTGTGTAAGCCCAACTGAATCGAGTGCGTCGAAATGGTTATACTTATTTAAAATGTACAACAAGGAGGGTATACAACAATAGCAGTTTGATTATTTGCGTCGTTGTTCCATGTAAACATTTCGTAGATGTAATCTTACGATGCTGATTTCTGGGAACGAAATGTAGGTCCAGTTTTTCTTCTAAACATTTTCTGGCACTTTTGGAAAAGTGTTTAGACGTTAACGCTTGAGAGAGGAGGCATATTGGTTTGGTACACTGTTGATTCAATTAGAAGGCAACGCGCTCCAAATAATAAGTTGTCACTTTGTTAATGATGTACCTATTCGTTAATGAAGTGCAAGATACTACATTTACTTTTAGTAAAGATAATGCTGTCATATACTAGATTAACAACCATTTTATCTAACCGTTTATTTAAGATAGTTAGTGCAAGCAAGGAGTTTTTCATGCTTAAAACTATTTTATAACTATACATTAAGGAAACCTTTATTTTCATATGTTCATTTGAAGAATACGTTGGTGGTAAAGTTCTATGTGTTCATAGCTTCCGGTCAATAAAGTTAGTTGAATTAAAGAAAGTTCACAAGTTTTCTTTTGCGGCTGAAGGCACAGTAAGAAATATTAACTGGAAATGTAACTGCACGAGTAAAATAGAGCAAATGATTTGAGTAGATATATCGTTACTTGATGATGTAATATACTATATACCGTACTAGTACTATATACTATACCGTAGATGAAACTGACCCTCCACGTCTTACCCCCTTGGCGCTAGACAGAATAATTTGGCTAAAACCTAGTAACGATTTTACCCAAGTGAGTGCTGCCTTCTATCCTTCAGAAATGAAAGATGTAAATACAAATATGACGGTAAGACGTATTACTAACATAAGCAAAGTTTGTAAGTCGTACATGGTATAATAATAACACACCAAATTAGGTGTATACACGCTGTTTTTGGCTAATGGATAAAGAAATTATTTCAGAATACCGAGGCATATGCGTCTAGTAATAATTCTATATAAGACATTATTGTTACAAGCATAAATGTGATAATCACATCAGTGTGAATAAAAGCTTGTTTTAGACGTGAAGCAATTGAATCCAACTTTTGGATGAATTAAATATTAAGTTGTATTCTCCAAACATTTCTGTGTTTTCAAAGCGTTTCTCTTTCCTTATCTTTGTATCTTTAATCCATTGTAATTCATTACTTTCTGATTCATTTTTTTGCAGGTAATATAATAGCGGATCTGTTCAACGACTCGACCACGGGTGTCATTGCCATCGGTGGCCTCATAGTGATATGTCTCGTGATAGTAGTTTTGTGCGTCTGCATTTGTCAGCGTCAGAGGAGCTCCTCGTCTTCTTCTCGTCCTCCCAATAATATCACCAATCATTCAAGTAAGTGAAAGCCACGTTTTAATATATACATTGGCTAGTTTTTATTCCCTCTCCTTCGTTACATTATGGTCTTGTGTGACATTGCATACAAAGGGAAATCTTTCGTTGTATTCTTAAGCCAACTAAAACATGATGCATTCATCCTATTTCTCATTCTAGTATTATGTGCAGTTTGAAGCTCGTATGTGGTGGTGTAAAATGTAAAATCCTCTACTCAAATGTCTCGTACAGTTGTCTCCGTCAGCTTCTGAAATATTTAAATGCAGGCAGCACTTTATATATGTCACGCTACGCTACTCATGAATAGAGGCCTTTTGGTTAATATTATTCTTTCCATTCTATCCACGGCCTATTCTATTCTATACCCAGCTCCTTTGTTGAGCCAGTCAGTGCTGCAAGAATATTCAAGCAACAAAATTAGGAGTCTAGCTGGGAGACACAAGACAAATATTTTCTCTGTCTTCTCCCTCACTCCCTCGTTCAGTCAATCAATCCGAAAATCCAATGTAAATTGAGTGTTTAAATACAAAGGATTGGAGGAAGGGTGGAAACCTGGTAAATAAATTGTCATACAAATACAAATAACTCTGATAACATACAAGTTTTCTTTTTTCCTCAATTACAGAAATGCTACACACACTGTTGTAGTACAGCTACATTACATTGATCCTACCACCACCACACTCTACCACTGTCTTTGCCACCATCATATCCAGATTGACATGACGTGCGTAGCAAGATAATGAAGTAAAAAGAGAAAGAGAAGCAGCAATTCTCCATTCTTCTCAGACCATTTTGGCAATGACTAATGGAATTATTTATGAAATGAAACTGATATACGAATGCGAACCTACATTCATTTACACTCGCTGCTCAAAGACCCTTTTCGTCTTCTTGAAAATTGCGAGTCATATCAAAATTCCACAGGAGTGCCCATTTCTTTACATCATCATCACACACCACACATACAATTTGTATGTATATTGTTGCGATACTATCCACGTTCTATCACATATATCACGACATGTTTTGCTGTAGAGAGAAAGTTTTGTGAGAAATATTAATTGTTGGACAGTTCAGTTATTTTGCTCCAATAGAGTTTCGTTGTGTTACAATCTTACAATATCACAGGGCCTTAGGGCTTCCTTATAAAATAATGATGAAGATGACGATTATGTTTGTTTTGACCACGGTGGCATGCGCCTGTACGCTTTCTCACAGCAAATGCCCTGTCTCTATATATTTGCCATGTTCGTTTTACACTATTTACTTTGGTTTACATTTCAAGTAATTCCTAGTTCATACTTAAGCTCCTTTCCTTCTCGTCTGCAGCTCATTTCTATATTCCGCATAGTGTCTATTATGTTCAAACAAAAATTAACAGATATAGCAAAGAGCGCGGTAATGGTGGGTATATATAATGTGACCCTGCCTCATTTTCACTGTCGAACTGCTACTAAAACAGTACAGCATGAATGCATCATGCAGTTGATATGACATGGTCATAATTGAATGATGCCATATAATAACATCTCTTCACGGAGTACGAGATGAGACATTGCTTAGGTAATAGCATTTCCTACTTATGGATTCATGCATTTGGAACAAGGACAATTCAGATTCAAATAGGTTAAGGCTGCGGTCCGTGTTCGTTACTTTGGTGCATTATAATTGATAAGCAATTGCAAGGGTTACATGGTGCCACTACCGACTTTTATGACAAAATGCATTTTTTCAGTATGACTATAGTTAACGTTTAAAGCAAGAAATCAAGTAAGCATTTTCTAAGTCTATAAGCTTATTGTTAAAAGATATTTCAAAAGATTCTGCCCAAAAATCGCTGAGTAATAGGCATTTCAAATCTCGAGAATTGTCGATAACCGTCACATGGATAGTAATAATGATCGGATATTGTAAAATATCATTTTATTCCTGCATACTAATGATTTACAGCCTAAAGCACTCAAAATTACTCTGTGACGACATCTTAGTCTTAATTATTAATGATGTGCTCTGCATTTATTACCATGATATAGTCAACCATGAACTCTTGAGATTTGAAATGCCTATTACTCAGTGATTTCTGGGCAGAATCTTTTGAAATCACTTTTAACAATAAGCTTATAGACCTACAAAATGCTTACTTGATTTCTTTCTTTAAACGTTAACTATAGTCATACTGAAAAATTGCATTTTGTCATAAAAGTCGGTGGTGGCACCATGTAACCCTTGCAATTGCTTATCAATCATAATGCACCAAAGTAACGAACACAGACCGCAGCCTTAACTAACTTTTCTACATCATGTGACATTGCTGTAATTAATGAGCTTAAATCAACCAGGTAAATGAATGAGAAGTTAATTTAAATTAGGCACAGAATGTTTGTTCAGAACCGCGGCATTAGTTGAATTTGTGTATCTGGGGAAGGAATTAATTTTTCATCACGAATGCACAATCCGGGGAAAGTTTAGATCTCAATTGCACTGGAGAGAAGACTGAATACTTATAACTGATACTGGCCCTGTATCTCCTATCTCTTCCTGTGCTATTACTATACAACTGGCATACAGTGTACAGAAACATGTCATATTTAAGTCTGGGAAAACACCTTTTCGTTAGCATTCCCTGACCAGTCAGTTGCATTGACATTTGAGTTAACGTAATTTGTGTGCGCTGAAATATTTAGCAAATGATTTCATTTGACTGTTGACTGTAGTGTTTTGAAATGAGCGTAGTTTTTTTTGAATGCGAGCAATTTCATTTACCGAGAATTTCAATTTAACCATATCCGGATTGGGATGAAAAGGTCATATGAACGGATGTAAACCAATGACTTGTGTGCGGAGTGAAATGCACTTGAGCATACATGATGTCAGCTTATTATAAATGTAGCTTGCTTAAGAGTGCGGAAGTGTAGCGGTTTAACCAAAGTATCACGTCAGTTGTTCAGCTTCACTTTCAATCCAACAGCAGTCGTCGGATTGACAAGACTGATATTCAATTTTGGAACTGAACTGGTAACTGCAACCATTATAAAGCAACTTGCAACACTACCATTTTCAGGCTGTTTTCAAGTTTTGCTTACAAATAAAAGCCTTTCACTTTCCTACTACATTTCAGATTAGTCCTCCTCAATGCACAACTGAATTTAGAACGCTAGAAAGCTAAGCACCTATGAACAGAAACAGTCACTTCACAATGAGTAGCGTAACAAAACACAATATTTTGTAGTTCATAAATAAATGATTGTTTTAAACTGAAATGTTTGACGTAAAAAGCTTTAGGTATAGTCCTGGTTCCGGTAGCCGATGTTATTTCCCCTTCGCTGCAGAAATACTCATATAATGGATTCATGTTTCAACTTAAATATTCATCAGACATATCAGTTTGTCATTTGGAAAATTGGCAAGTAGCAAGAATGCCTATGATGAAACGTCAACAATGTGAAAAATCGAATATTTCCCTACGTGTATTTTCTGTCATTTCATGTCTACCGTTCAGTTACCTTTTGCGTTTCAAAATCTATAATATTTTATGAAAGCTGCAATTCTCATTTTATGTCTCCTCTTTCCTTTTTCTCTGAATTGCAATGATAAACAAAATTTGACAATTTTATATTTCCCTGCAGAGAATCAAAATGAAGCGTCCGGTTCGAACGGAACTGGAACAATGATCGCACTGACTGACAAGTCTGGAATACACAGTTTACATCCCCAGTCAACACTAGAAAGTATTCATAAGTCGGGAAACTTGCATCTCCCTGCGGAAAGCCAAGGGTACAACAACAGCAACAACAATATCACCTTCAACAACAGCAGCTTCAACAACAACACATCTACCAAGATGCATCGTCGCCATCGTCGATGTTTCAAGGGAAGCTGCTAAATCCACCGCGGCCTATGCCATCGTAAGTACACCAAAAAAATAAATATTCAACTGATGTTCTTCATCTCTCTTTGTTTTACTACCTATAGTAGTCCATTGTCACTCCTTGATGTATAGATACATTCATATATGCATGAAGTATCTGGCCCTTCATCTTTTCACACATTTCCTGTTTTATTAAAACAGTAGTTTCCATCCATGTGTCCAATTTACTGCCTATAGGTTTACAAAACTTACAACGTATCTAGTTAACCCGTCGTCTCAAAACTCTCGACTTAAAATTTTTTTGACAACTTTGTCTTCCACTCTTATACTTACGCCTGCCACTAAAGGACCAAAGTGTCACGTCGTGTGCCTGACATACGAATAAAAGCCACTAAAGCCATATCTCACTTTCACACTTCTTTTGTCATCTCTTCAAGCAGCCAACCAGGCATCTATAGATTGTAGTACCATTACACTTTTTTGTATGACCAACCTGTCCTCCTCTTCTGGCTTCCTTTCACGTTTGCTAGTTGCTCGCTACTTCTCTCTTTCTCGACGGTATACTTTTTGTAACAAAAAGTTTGATAACAAAAATGTAAGTATAAAACCCATGAACAAGACAGATTTGTCCCAGCAGCTTACCAACCTTCACCACAAACGGTAGTCGCCATTACTCTGTTCACAATGTTTAGATAAACCACAGAAAAAAAACTCATCGTTAGTTTCAACGTTACACGTACATCTATCTCGACAGAGACGCACAAAAGAACAACAAATTGCATAAAGTATTAAGGGATGCGTACGTACATGGAAAGACTAAACAATAAATAAAATGGATACACTTGTTTCTCCAACTCACTTGCCATCAACACGTTAAAGATGAAAAGAGAGGCAAAAAATATCTTGCAGCTTTTTCATTTTCTCTGGTTTATCTCGTCATTGCCGGCAATGTGTGAAGTTTCTACACAAGTCCTTAAAACTTTATATCTCGAGAAAATGTAGAGCTGTTTCAAAACATTCTTTTTACTTGTTTACTCGATGATTGCAACATGGAAAGGAGAGTGACTACCAAACGGGCAAGAACCTTGTCAACTGAGTCAGCAAAGGAGAGTGAAACATTACAAATTCAAAAAGCATTCTTTCTTGCTCTTTCCAGCTCTAGCTCATGTGGAGTATGTGCTGCTATTTTAGTTGGGGAAAAGTCTGACCAGTTTGTTACGTATCAACCTAGTCATCATTTTATGTACTGTCTCTGTACATATAAATATGTAAATCAGAGAGCTAGGATACCAAAATGCAATAAAAGAAAACTAAAATAGTCCCTCTTTAGATATATCCTTCATATATATGTATATTATGTTGCGTTATTTACACACCTATGGATGTACGTATGGTATGTTGCAATCCAAAGTGAAAGTTTTCCTTGCAATTCTTTTCATCTTGTCTCTAGTAGATCCTAATTTCCCACAACGTAAACCGTAAGCTAATTACGAGGCAGGCATGTAGCCGTGGATTACACATTCGCGAATACATAGGTTGAAGTGGCAGAAAAAGGTAATGCATGAACGTACATAGGTATGTACCCAAGATGGAAGAATTAAAATGACGGTGCAGCCTACCGAGAGAAAACAAATCTTTTTCTTTTATGCGATTGTTAGAAGAACCACAACAGGCCAACAGGGCAGCCACTTTTGCTAATACTTTGAAACTAATTTGTGAAATGTGTAAAAAGAGTTATGATACGCTGCTAATGTCCTGTGTTTATCATATTTCATGTCCAAGACATACTGCTACTATACTTCTTCCTTGAGACATCTATCGCAATTTTCTTATTTTCAGCAGCACAAAAACTTCCTAACCCTATGCGTCTGTAAATGTAGGTACTAGCAAATTAAGTAAATTTCTTCTGGTTATAATAAATGGTACACGTTGACGTATTTTTAAATATCAGTTCAGGTTTACGTTTGATATGGTAGGGAAGCAGTCAAAAATAAGTTATGCAGTATAATAAATGAGTAATTATAAATAGACTGCAAAGCACAGTCCATGACATGTTTCAGAAAACTAAACTGATAGTAAGTTTACTAAGTCACTTATTTCAATGAACCTGGAGGAAACCAATACCTAGTTCATCGGTAGTAGCTATGAATTACCTAATAAGAAATTCCCCGTTTCCTCCTCTTGTCGTACTTTAGAGAATGTATATAATTACCATTTACTACTTGGACCGAGTGAAGAGAGCAAATAAGACCATTTAGACATTCCATAAAGTAGGATCCCGCATAATAATACTGAACCAACCGACATGACCAGGTTGTGAGAAGAATACTCTTTCCACTTCTTTTTCTTCTGGTCTTCCACTTCCTTACCAAACTACATAACAAAAGCAGCAGTTGCTTGCTAGTTAACTTTACTTTACGAACTTGGCCAAGACAGAGCACACAAGACGATCCTTTACCAGTTCACTTATCTTGTGATTTGCTTCATTTCCTTTAAACAACTTCATGCCTTTATTCTTCTCTTCTCCCTCTCTCTCTTGTTATGTTTTGTTGTCACTGCTGTTGTACCACAATTTTGAAGAAAATAGGAGCTAAAAGGTGCTTTCACCCTTTTCAACTATTACGAAACTAACCAAAAAACTACTCCTATCATGTCTTTATTGCTTTCTCTGATTTATCTTCACGGAGCACACCATGCCATACACCGCAAACAAAACACATTTTGCTTTTCTAGTTAACTCAACAAGAATAAAGCCTATGTACTCATTCATGCATGCAGCTACAGCTACACACACACAAAGAGATACATTCTTACAAGAGCAGCAGTAGCAGTTAACAGAAACAACAACAAAGAAAATGCGACAAGAAAGTCAAAAGAGAAAATTGTGGCTAATATACTACCTTCGCAGTAACTTTACCTTCTTCTTCAACTCACTCGTTAACCGAGTACAAATATATGTAACAGAAGAAGAAATAAAACGATGATGATAACGACGATCATGTGCATCTTACCATACAAAGTAAGCTATAAAGGGAAACAAATCAACGACAAACGAACGAAAGCCACACACACACACACATAAGTACAGAGGACAAAAAGTGGTCTTTTATCTTCTCTTTACCAACTTTACTTTCTCTTTTCTTAACACTGCACTGGTGAGTTGTCGTTCCTGTTTGCAAACGGCGGCGGCGACTTCCTTGCTATGTGCTTTGTTGAAATCTTTATGCGTGATTTGTATATGGCATAATACAGATATATATGAATGAAGTATGAGAATGTGCACAACTACATACATTGCTGTTACTCACAACTTCTCCAAGAAAGATTATAAATCGGTACATAACTGCTAGAGTGGTGGAAACGAGAAGAATGATTTAGCAAAACACCGATACTCAGGAGGACTTGATGGCCAGACCGGCACGCATAGTAATTTTCCTTTCCTTTTGGATATATTCTGAAAAGGTTGAACCACATAAGAATAGCGTAGTATATTCTACATTTTATTCACTCTGCCTTGTTCACTTTGCGTACCCAATCAGTCAATTTGCAACAAAGTGAGAAACACTCCTGTCTGCACATAGATTTCACGTGTAACGCAGCTTTCACAATAATACTTTTCCCTCCAGTATGGTTTTCTTCCATTTATAAAGAGGCAAGGTGCATGTTCTCCCTGCTTAGCTTGGTCATTCACCAAAGAGCTTTTATAGGCATCCTGACTGACTGAATCCTAGCAAACAAGCAGGTTTTCGCTGATTCTACCAACATCAAAACACAACTCCCTACGTACTCGATAAATCAATATTTAAGGATGTAAACGGTAATAAAAATAAGCAGTAAAAACGAGCAGCAAAAAAATGTGTTGAACTGACGAGACAGGAGGTCCTCCCAGTAGCACAGCAAGCGAAATAGAATTGGTAGAGAAGAGCATCGTATAAAAAGTGAGTGAAAACTACCAAAAGTCTCTATCTGAACTACTGAAGGCTCATAAATTATGAATACATATTGCGCAACGCCGGTCTCTTTCGAACTGGCAGCGGCGGTGTGTGGCAATGGCATGGAAGACAGAGTTAGATTGAATATTAAAATTGTGCTTTCGGTCAATCAGATAAGATAAAATTATGAGAAAAATGGAAAAACTTGCGAGACGGGTAATGGCTCTATCTTTGGTACACTACTTACTACTTATTTTTTATCTACGGAAATACGCCGTGTGCAACGCCGTCAGTTAAGAATATCAAAAAAATAGAAGCAGCAAGCATTAAAACTAAAACATTATAGCGGTGGAATAATTAAATAGAGAAATACAAAATAAGCATAATAAACTTATGAAATTGTAATATTGGTAAGTCATGGCATGCATGAAAATATTGAAAATTCCAGTCTGGGATGTATATAGCGATGTTTAATTCACCTACTCGTTTATTACGCCGGCAAAGCCATACATGTGATTTGTATCTATGCTCAATTCAGGCTTGTTTCAGCGAAAATTAATATGAAACGGCTGAATGAGTGCTTAATGCTTTCACGTTACAAATGTGAACAGCCGTCTTACCCTTTTTTCAACAAACTGCTACTTTATTAATAAAACTGAATTGATAATTTAAATTATAAAATGCATACCTAAAAATATATATCTAACGGTGCCATTTTCTTTGTGCTTTGCTTTCAGAGTATCACCCAGTCAGAAAGAAGAATGGTTTGTGTGAATGCCTGTATATTCTAAGTACACCACAAGAAAGAAAAACAAACTCCTTCTCTACACATCAACAAGTATAAATTCTCTCATTTCACTTCTCTTGCCAAGACTCCAAACATTATGTATACAAATTTCTCTGAAATGATGCCAAAACCGGATTCCCACACGCGTGGAATAGGACACCTAATCCTGGACTTTGCATCTAGCAAAGTAATACACGGTAAACAAAAGAAAATGATACCCGTTTTGTTAGTTCTCTCTCTCCACCTCTCTCATATTGAATGTAAACGCAAAGATATTGTAACAAAAGGAACTCGCATGCAACAGCACCACCACCTAAAAGGGAAATAGCCAAAAGTAAAGGTCGACTCTTGTGCTCGTCGTTGTCTCTCCAGCAGAGGAAGGCAAGACTTTTTCGGTTATTAGATCGGATTGAGCCTTATATTTCCCAAAGGATTCAATGTTAGTCTTCCTCTCCACCTTCCTCCTTTACATTTACAACCATCACTGCTACACTGCTCATCTTTTTTAGCTAAAATGAGCCTGAAATGCGCCTTCAACGGCAGTTTCATGGTTTCGTCGCGGTTGAAAAAAATCTCGAATGGAAATAGCACGCCTACTGCGGCTATGGAACAAGACTGTAATATTTGATGGATGTTTTTCAAAACACACACACACACAGGAAGGGATTCCGACAAGGAAAACTTGGAGAGATGTTCCAGAGTAACACCAAATCGTGCACCTCAAGGGAAGAAGATCATCAGGTTCCCTGTTCTACTTTTTTCAAGGAGCACCAGTGTGTGAGGAAGTGGAAAAAGGCTTATGATGAAGTAACATGGGAATAATATGTTATTTGCTTTACTGGCTACGTATTCGGCACATTCTTACACAGTCGAGGCCGCCTGGCTTATCATCATATCATTTTCGTACTTTTGGAAATTTTCTCTGAGCATTTAACTACGCACCACATTTACTCAAAGACTTCCTGGCAAAACGGCATCATCATACGGATTATACGTGTAATCCTCCTGAAAACATTTGCAAAATATATGTGATGTTGTCATCTAAGGACATGAACGGCACTTGAATTTTTTATGGAAAATAACGAGAGGCACACAACAACTAATGGAAATGATGTGAAAGCAGAATTCTCCTGCTGGCTATTCTGCAATATGCATATACGCACACTATATGCAAGCTACCAAGTGTCAGTCGTCTCCTGGAGTGTGATGGAACGGAATCGCTATCAAAAATGCCTCAAGAATACCATGGCCGTAAAACATGATGGATTCAATGAATTGTAGAACATCACATGTTCTGCTCCACGCATTATCTCATTTGCTGATAACACCACCACGATATATACTGAAAAAGGGAAAGTACGGTGAAAATGTCAAAACTATCAACTATGAGGAAGGATGTTTAACGTCCATACAAACTTCTCATGGACTGACACCACCAATGTGTCTTGCACAATTCACCGGAGGGCGCCGTTGAGAACATATATCGCTGCCAAGTACCGCTCCAAGTAAAAAAGGGAAAAAGGATTTTGTCGCTCTTCTTAACCCTTCTTGTTCTGTTTGAGCGATCACAAAAAAGTACATGAAGGGAAAATCCTAGAAAAGGGAAAAGTACTGCATCCGGTGAGAGTCACAAGTGTTTGTATGCACATCACTTAAAAATAAAGGCTTAAAAGGTTTTTTATCAGAGGAAATCATCTATATATGCTGCTGAAGAAGGTTTTTGATGTGCGAACCTTTTTTTAAAAAGAAAGAAAATGTTCTTTGTTCAAACCAAGAAAATCACTTACCAAAAAATGTACGAGACACATATATAAAGCAAAGCATCAAACAATTTTCCCTAAAAAAAGAGGCTAGCTGTTGCTCATCAGTTTGTCCTAAAACTCGGTTAGCCAGCAACAGGAAAGGAAAGCAAATAAAATATAAATGGACACTATATCATGTTGTACCTACAATCCATCTCTTCCTGTTGCTGGATAACTTGATGACGGGAATGGCGACGACCCACCCTAGAGAGCTGGCCAAAGAGATGCAGTGTGAGAGAACAACAACAGAGAACAATTGTTCGTGTGAAAACCGGAAACACATACATACTGGCTCCACCAGATGAGCAAAATGTATCTCTTTTTACTATCGTGTTCAGTAGCAGCAAGGAAAAAGTCATTATTCACCAGAGAAAATTCAACTTACGGGTGCATTTAAGCCAAAGTAAGAGAAGAGGAAACGCGAAATAAAACCTCATCAGTTTGAAGAAATTTATTTTTTGGAAAATTTTTGCACTAATTGCACGGGAGAGTTTTAGAGGAGTATATATAAGTGAAAACTGAAAAAGCGTGCAGGATCAAACATGTTGTTTTTGTAAAAGTTCTTTTTTTATAAGAAGACGCAAGACAATAAAATATGGTTTATGCTGGAAATGACTCGACGAGAATGATTGTGAGAGAAAGAGATAACCAGAATGTGAGAGGATCAGTTTTAAGAAACTTTCTTCAGTAAATCGACTTTTTTGTACTATGAACCACCACCAGAATAATATAAAAAAGTACATGGCATTGTACACACATACAAAAGAAAACGGCATTCTTTTTTTATTAAGTCATGAGTATAACGTTACTTGAATACATACATGCAAAACGACACCTATACGATATAACTTGGACAACGTTATACTATACTGACTGACTGACTGAGGATTACAGTAGTGGAAAATGTGTGGAAAAAATAATTATACAATAAAAATAATGTTCTTCGAAATGGGCACCGCAGGGAGAGATTAGCAAGAAAAAAATACTGTGTTACACCAGACTGCTTTCATGTACCCGAGCAGTCTGCCTTGTTGTTCGTATAGATATACTTATAATAATAATTCGTATTTGAATCTAATAGTATACTAGACTATAGTATTGCTGTACAAGTTTATATGAAACATCAAATAGCAGAAAACAGAGTTTGATGTTTGTTAAGATACTAAATAGAAATGTATAAATATGTACATTGTAAATGTGTTAAATATATTATACGTACATACTCGTCAAAACTGGAACAAACCACGTGCATCATCTTAAGTTGTTGTGGCTGTATATATTTTTTAAGGAAAAAAGAGATTCTTTTTTATATTGTTCACCACTCCTTGTCGAATAATTATTTCTTGTCTCGTGTTAAAACCAATTTCCTACAGTTAAACGTAAAAATACAAAGAATGAGTAGGTATCTAGTCTATACGCACAGAGTGTGCAATTTTCTACGAAATATTTCAATATTTCCTAAGGCACTCGTTGAAACCCAAACCATTGAAACGTTTTGCATTTATACATACTTTACGATAAAAAAATCAGGTATAGGAAGGAACAATTTTTAGCACGATTGATGTCTATGTTAATCGTGGCATATATTAAGTATAGTTATAATCGTTATAAAAAGAAACTAAAGGTTATTCATTTACGGATACTATCATGTATTGAGATTAGATCATTAAGAAAAATAATATGGGTAAGTTCATTTATGAAGGAGAGGTTAAATTAGTACATGATTACTACGACGAAAGGGTGTTGTTCTTGTAGGCGAGATTCATCATGGTCTTCCTTAGAATAGATGCATTATACAATACAATAACGTTAAACACATTAGTTACAGGAAAGAATAAGCAACGGGTTTGTTATAACAGACGCTGCCGTTTGAACACCGTATGATAATGCACGAAATTAGAATAAGAGTTGTCTGTATCCGCGATGTCATCCTATCTCTCCGTTCACGGGAAGAAGTTTACTTAAAATGACACCAATTATTCTCACGCAGCGTGACATCTATTGAATTGTCTGCTATGCAGGTGTATAACTTGTCATTTGTATGAAATTTGTATAAAACAAAATTGCTCTATTTTCAGGTAATTGATGCATTTTCATTTCTAAAAAAAAGGTAAATAAATAGAAAAATAACCTATGAACGTCCCACACAATTGCAATAAACTTGGTATTCGTTCAT
Organism: Sinella curviseta; assembly: GCA_004115045.4. NCBI lineage: Eukaryota > Metazoa > Arthropoda > Collembola > Entomobryomorpha > Entomobryidae > Sinella > Sinella curviseta. The sequence goes on along the minus strand of CM023201.3, from coordinate 50,216,358 downwards.
ATTAGAACAAGAAGCGTAGGAAATGGAAATGATCCAATCTACTACGGTTTTTCTACTTTTTTCAACCATATATATGAAAATACAAAATTTCTCGTGTGAACATGAAAAGATGATATGATGACTCTATTTTTTGACTGACTGTTTTATTACCGTGTTTTGAGAGATACAGGTCAATAAGTAGTTGAATAAATGGATTTTAATTAGCTGTACAAGCTTTATATAACCTATTTGATATGCATTAAAACACACACAAAATATTAGGGAACTTTTATCTGGCTCTGTGTACAACCATTAGTCATACAGCCAATTTTACTGAACCAATTCAGCTACATCATTTAACGGTTGCATCTAGTAGGAATGTCAGTTTGTGTAATGTGTACGTATGTCGGCCTCATTTCCAACGGCATTTTGTTTCTCTTTCCCTTGAATTTAGCATCATAAATTGGGTTGGATACACATAGATTCTTACACAGAACACACATAAAAACAATATGACATTTTGGCATTTATTAGCGGCAAAGTAAAGGTGTGTGTTCCCTTTCCAAAACGGAAGGTTTTTCTCCCTTCTGTAGTTTTAATTAACAAATGAACACATCTATTAAAAGCAAGTGACAGTACGGGAGTACTTTTACTTGTTTGGCTAGTATCTTATTTTCTTTTGTTGGCATTTTGTCACACAGAAACACAGACATATTATGTATGAACCTTGACACACAACACTTATAATAATCAATCATAATCATATGTGAATAGTAAATGGAAAATTATCAAAGTTCATTGGAATGATTAGTAAATGTCGCATCACAGACCTTACTCGATCCCAAATATCAAACGGGGTTTGTTTTTTATATTAATTGAATGAAACCATCCATATCCCATATTATTAATAGATATGTAGACAGTAGACGCAGTCATTATTGTGCATATTATTGACGATAATGGTCGTGTTATCTATTGTAGTGTTTTAGCACACAGCAGAATAAGAGAGTAGTTTGGTTCGAGTGTGAGTGTCTCTCTTACTTATTTAATGAAGCCGCACTACGCATTCATACAGCTGCCATGCTTCCACGAAATTACTCGCTAATTAATTGATGATGACAAAGGCGCCATCGCCATCCACTTTTGTAGCTTCGCGTTAATTGCATTATTACTTTTTCCATAAATAGTAAAAGGCTGTCGCGTAAAGAGCTGGAAGGTAGGAAAGCCAGCAGGCAGACGTAAAATGATGTAACTTTATGTTCATAATATTATGCACCAAATAACGCACGTGGAATTTACCTGCTGAATTATTGTGGCTTGAATTATGTAAAATCTTTGTTTAAAAAGTCTGAATTGAATATCAGAAGGATATTTCCATTATCACAACTGACGTTGGATCTAATTATCATTCTGCAATAAATTGTTATTGAACTGAAAATATGGTGCGCATACCTGTATAGAAACAAAGCTAATAATCATCATATCTGTTGGCATACCTAAATCAATCTATCATATCTGGCTGTTTAGGCAGTTTGTGCAATTTTATTGTCCTAATTTTCTAAGGTTTTAATGGGCAAATGCTACACCACCGGTAAATCATCTTGTAGCATTTACCCCTGACTTTATTCCACTAACTTGGTTTTTCACCTGTAGTACCTTCAACTCCAGCATCTGTTTAATTAACAGATTATAATATCATTTTTAGCTCAAAAATATCATGATCAAGTGGAAATCTAGGATCCCTTACATATCATTTTGTTTATATCAGAAATGGATACATATAACTATCACCCAACTGTAAGGCAATATTTAGTCAGTGTAGAATTTTGCATCATCATTTGAATTAGCAATAGGCATATCAAGTGCCAGTGCCACATAAATCATGAAATAATGGCTTTTTTTGACGGTGCGAAAATGTGTACGACTTTTTTAAATAGATTATCTACTGGCAGACTAGTGCAGAATAAAAGCAGGTAATTATGATCATTTACAAAACAAACTTATGAAATCTTCAGATAATGATGAATAAAATATTAAATCAAACGGTCAGACAGGTACATTGAAACAATAATTTTTTATCATGTCTAATATTCGTATACATACATATTATATACATAGGTACATTGTATATCACATAATATAAAATAGTAATACGTAGTCTAAGAATGTAAGTACGTACTCATAAAACTACTTTGACTTGCATTTAATAGTATTATATTCTCCAAATACCTAAACGTTTGAATTAATCCGAGAATTTCTGGCTCTTCAAGCTGAAAGTCAAAATACATATACAAATTGTTAGACACATGTGTGCGTTCTATTTGTATGTTAATATTTTACTGTTATCTGTAACGACAATCCCAGTGATTTTAAAGAATAATTTAGCGTTTTGTAATAATAATAAAGTGTGTAGGTCTATTATGTGCAGCCATTTTGCTGGTACAAACAGTCAATATATATTGTCAGTTTTAGATAATAAAAGTTATAAATAATGTCCAAAACACTGCTAAACGTAATGATTCTAAAATAGTCCATTGATTATTGCTACCGTTCTAAACTATATACATACATACAATATACATTCACAAATTTTTTAAACATACTGTGCTACGCACAACTTTCTAAACAATAGCATTTTATATTATGGAATGTCCAATGAACAGTTTTGTCGGGCTGGTGCCCAATTACTACTATTACATATAAACTACTATTATGATAAGAAATAATGATCCATTTACAAAATGTTGTCATTCTACTAAAATTACCATTTTGATAACTGTCGTACAAGTTGATAGGTTGATTCAAACTTAAAACAGAACCACATGTATAGTTTGTGCATTGGTACATTCATTGGTAATATAATTGGGTAGATGTTAGTCTCATGATATAGTTTTGATTTAAGGATTACAGAAGAGCAATCGGTATCACGATTGCCAATTTACGTGGGAATAAAACTAATCATATCCGTTTTTCTTGAACGAAGCAGCACGTTGGTTAATTTTGGAGAACTGTGCTAAATTAGTCTTGTATCTTACATTAATAATATATTATCTCATGTTTTTGTAATTTATAATTATGGAATCAAATTTATATACTGTAATATATATATATTAAATATATATATAAAGTATGTACATGTACAATCGATTTCCACATCAATATTGTCATTAAACTTAAACTGTTATTATAAATCAACATGTAGTTAATGAAATTTAATTACTCCGTTTAATATAAAAAATAATATTCAATGTAAAATTATTTCTTGTGTACAACTATATTTCAAAGAAATTCAAAATTACAATTTGGAATAAAAGTATTTGGATGTTCAAAAATCTCATACGTGACTTTCACATCAGCCGTTTATTCTCTTCGTATCATCTAACTGGACATCATGTAAAGAGGAAACACATACAACACATAAAATTTGTGGAAATGCTACACGCTTTGTGGTATTTTAAAATTATGAGAATACTAAGTACGTATCCTAATAATGCAATGGCATAATTGGTAATGGAATTTCCAATAATTATCTAGCACAAGCACACAATGATCTGTTCAACTTGGAGGTAGCATTCACTTACTTCCACTACCGTCCATGATGCGAGCAAAATCATAGGAACTTAATAGCATAATGAGTGGGATCCAATTAATGATATTAGATAATGACGATGAGTATGATGATGGGATTGAAATATATGAAAAGAACATGCATGGAAATGCAAACAAGCATTCCCAGCCAAGCTGAAAATGTACATAGCACACATAGTCATCTATTTGAAGCAGAGTCATGTTGAAACCAGCATTCCACCGTTATGCAAACATAAGTTTCTATAAAATTAAGCTTGTTTACTTTTCTATTAGAGGTATCATTATCTCAGTGATTCTCAACGGAAACTTTGTTCTAGTCAATATGATGTTTCATGTGTATTCTGTCACATTTTATTAACAATACATATAAAATTATTATTGCAGACATGCCACAAACTGCGGAGCTAACCAAGAACTATTGTACAATGAAACTGTAGTAAAGGAATACTACTGGATATCTGTTCGTTCCTGAGCGCACTACCGTTTCAATGGGCTAATATTATAAACAGTGTTTCGAAAGCCATTCAGGCTGAACTTCAGGCATGCTGAATGTCAAAATACACTTGTATACTTTGCATTCACGCATACATCCGGTATACACATATTAATGGATTTTTAGTTATTAATCAAACACTGTAATGAACTGCAATGAGTTATTGCTCAAACAGAATAATATGAATGAATGAGTATCAGCATCATGGTGTGATTGTGGTTTTAACTGTTTCAAGAGGCTCAGAGAGGAATTTTTTAGACGATTCTCATTGATATCAACAAACCAGCTCCGTCATTAGCACCAAACACAATTGTTGTTAGCACAGCAGTTAGTACCAGTATATTTTATGTGGTGTTGGTGGCGACGATGGAAAGGCAGTCTCTGGATTGACGCTAATTTGCAGTTGTATTTGAAGGTATAAGTTGAGTTCAGTGGAAATTATCCACTACATTTGACATCAAACAAATTTGTATTATGGACTCATCAATTCCAAGCACGAGTTGAACAAAAAATATTTCAACTTAATATTCTAACTTAATACTATTTGACTACACATGTTTTCTTGTTTATTTAGCACCATACTTAGACGATAACTACATGTAATGAGTAATTAATGATTGATCCAAGAGTATGAACGATTAACTTAATGATTATTCATTACATAGTTGAACGCGCAGAGGGTAAGTAATGACAAAGGTGGCAGCGTCATGAATTAGACATTAACATTTACCTTTAAATTCGTATGTAGTGCAGGGAGCAATCTAGTTGACTGTAAACTGATAAAGTTATCACGTATTTATCAGTCAAAACAGTTCAATATTTTCAACTTTTGTGAACCAAGTACTTGCAAGGATTCAAATCAAATGTTAAAAAAGAAACAGTGAAAGTAACTTTTGGTGTAAATTGCACAGCAAGTGATTAGCAAAGTTTGTAAGCATAGTGTTGGCTCTGAGAAGTTTAAGAAGAATGAAACGGGAATACAATAATAACGCCAAGTCGAAGGAGAAAGAAGGCTTCGCCGAGCCTGGGAAAGATGTTGCAGACTATGGTAAGACAACGCACCATCTTTGTTTATCAAAATCACGTGCAGTTGCCAATTTGTATAGTAAAGGTTGTCGTAGTGTTTGCCCCGAAGTAGAATTTAAAATATTTTTAGTAACAGGACTGACTTGGTTTAAATTGAACTACAGCATCTTGAAAGGTTGAAGGTTTCGCTTCGACACGCTACTGAATCAGGGTTAGCTTATGATTCTATCGTGTCTTTTGATTCTAAAAGCGTTCAAAAAAATGTAAAGCACTAGGAATGGAAGAGGAAAAGGCAATTCCTGCGGTTTATAAGATAGTAAAGAAAGAGGGTAGTAATGAAGTCATCGATGCCCTGAAAATTTTAAGCTGTCACAGTCTTACAGATACTATATCTACATTAGATGAAATTGACAATGGTGAATTCCTCAATAACTGCCAAAGTCCTAACAAGAACTGTGCATCGAATTACGCTCTTATTTCATGAGTTATTTTTACAAACACATTCCAGGTACCAACAATGGCGGAGGAGAAGAGATGTCGTTGGACACGGAGGGAAAACAGGTTAGTAGACATTATTTTACAATATTCAGTGACACATGTTAGTTTGGACTTGTTGTGGACTTTAGTTTTGTCAGGCAATTTAGGTAACGGAAAATGAATTTAAATGATGGATTTTAGCTGTGTAAATATACAAACGCTGGTATTAGTGTAACAAGTACATATTTGCACAGACTGTACAAAGTCACTTTTTACATAATATTCTACATACATTGGTACCTATTATATTTTCTAACCAACTCCACGCACAATTTTTCATTTTCGATTATACTTTCAATTGTCCTAGTCATACATATCATGCGCTACAGTACACTTTTTACTGCATTCCACTTAATTTACAAATAAGAGCATAGACCTTTTATCCCAGAACTATTGCCTATTGCATTGAAACCCAACGACATATTATAGTTCCTCTTTGTTGAAACCTTTCATAATAATAATAAATTATAGGTTAAAATATTGAACAACACAGGAATGCTCGATAGAAATAATGGAAAATTAACTGCTCATAGGCTGGATGCAATTCATTATTCAGTTCTAGCATTCCTGAGTCAAGGCATGTAGAAGCGCACTTACAATCAATTGCACAGAGAGGGCAAAGACACCCGTGTCACGGGTATTTATTTTAAGCGTAGGCTATTCGTAGAGTAGCATCAGCATTTAATATAGATTCACCTTTTCTGACACTCACGGTTGTAGCATGAATGCCTCCGACTCCAAATTGTATTTCGTAAAGTATGAATAATGTCTGCTGCTAAATGTACTTCTCACCTTTTGGTTTATTGATTTAGATGAGATTTATATTAGCTATGTTAATTCAGGAATGAAAGGAAGTAGGACGGGGACAAACAAAGCACCAAACAAATTTTCTGATGAAAGCTATGGGTTCACATTAATAGTTCAAGTGGAATGTGTGTTTGTTGTAGCTATTATTTGATGGGATTCAGATTAGAAGTTGTAACAACGACATTACCATAAATAGAGCATCCCAGTATCCTGCTTTTATTTCTAAAACACTTTCCATGTATAGCTGGAAAGTGTGAATTTACCTATGCAAACATCAGTTATCCAGGTAGAAACAAGTTACAATTGCCATTACAATGTCACGATAACATTCTGGTATACTCTGACTAGTCATAAATGAAATTTTCTACATTCCAACTAAGTTGATGACTTACGTTTGAGTAGCTGTTCCACGTTATCCATCACTTGAAACCGTCCGGCTTCATTTATGTGTCATGTACTCTTGCTTTCAAAATCAATTACTATATTAGCAATTGGTTACCGAAAATGCACATCATGTTCACGTATGTTATTTAACTTATTACAATTGCTACTAAAGAGCTGTGTGGTATTGCTTATATCCCATTACAGATTTCAACAAATTGTCAAACGGTGGCAGCAAAAGGCTAATTAGCAATGAAAGTATTATTTCGTCAATAGCTGATGACGTTGTGGTAATTTGTGAGTCCACTGTCATTGCAGCGAACAGGTAGACAGGAATGGATATGGTTGACATACATTACTCTGGCTACTTTGAATTTTCTGAAGTAGTTGTTGGCTAGGATCAAAGTTGGAAAAGCCGACTATGCGCATTGTGGTGTTGCACAACTATTATTGTTTCATTATTCTTCCAAGAAATGGACTTCTAATTATTATTACCATTTTAACTAGTAATGACGCAACAGTACTGATTATAATGCTACTTATACGAACACGAACAGCGAATCTGTTTACCTCGGATTAGTAGTAGTAAAGTAGTAAAAATGCATAGATCAATATGTACATACATATATATGCATCTTAATTTGCCATTGAATGTGAATGAGAAAATGTCACGCTCGTCCATCGTCAGTTTTTTCACTTTACAAAAAAACATTATTCTCGTCATTGTCCCTTTTTGTTTGCTTTTTTAGGTGTGCAAAAAATAATACACTTCAATTGTATACGTAGCCCCGAGCCAAATAGATCAAGTTGTAAGTTGCAGCAGGGAAATCCTGTTTCGTATACAACTAATTTTATTTTACCAAGTAAATACAGTCGTCTAACGCGCTTTGAAAACGCTTAGAAATGGACGTGTGGTCATACTTGTTGTATAGGATCATCACTGACTTCTCGGCTACTGACTAACATATAAACATAATACTCAGTGATGAAAATTGTATTTAAAGGTGGATACAGGAAGCTCAGTTCGAAAACCTATTCATATCTATCATTGTCAGCTATGACCAGTTCTTTACGCGGCGCAAAATTAATGTACATAGGGCATATGTACGTGTACGCTAATGGCACGGCTGAAGAACGACGAGTGACTGCTTTTACAACAAAAAAACCGTAAAGTACGGGTACTAATCCTGTATTTTTTAAAAGACGAAAAGAAACACGATGTTATGCATATTGGATTCACAATGTCATACAAGATGCCTGTGTGCATTGCATTGCACATTTATTTTTAATGCCAACTGCAAAACAGACAGTACGATACCAGGTAAAAATCAGCAAATATCCTGTAATGATTTTTACATGCCAAATCTGAATCCGAACCTAGTAACTTCCATTAAACAAGTAAAAGTAGGTACGTGACTCTCACTTGTCGTAAAAGTATGCGATCACAAACAGTAACAATAGTTCCTACTTTTAAAAATTGCGTTTTATCCTAGCTTGCGATAGGTATAGGAGACGCAGTAGCAGAGAACTAAAAACTATGCGACGCGATGTGGATTCGTTATCGTTTAAAGCCTCTGCCAGATATCATAAAATCAAGCAAGTCGATATTGTTTTTTGAGCTACAGACGCTGCTGTTTTTGTGGTTATAGTTGTAATGTTCGTATTTGCTCTTGAGTTTTTGTGCTTTGTAATAAAGCTTTACAGAGAGGTTTAATTTCAATACAGTACCTAATTGGTTGTATGTGCATAAAAGCGAAATTATGACAGTGTGAGTATAGTAGTATGCAGATTTTCCTGTGTCTATACTAACAAAAACCACACATTTCGTATTGCTGAATGACTTATTGTTGACTGACCCCCATTAACCATACATACTGCTTTACTGCAGGATAGATAAGTGACATGGTTTTGCTGCAAACCATAGCATGAGTGCATTAGGTACATGTAATAATGCTTCTGGTAATGATGATGCTCTTCTGCGTAGCCAGAATACTATTGTAGTAAAGATGCGCTAGCCAACATTATTGTGCGCTTTGGTCGTGAATTGATCTATGATGCGGATCCTTAATATAAACAATAACATGATATATTCAAACATTTTTTTCTATCATCTTCATAAACTAAGCGTATGCAATAGCTTCAGGTTGCACTCGCAGGTAGTATTTGTGTTTTAGGTAGTAGTGGTGGTGGTGGTATTGATACTTCAGGTTGCTGTCTGTCCACTTGAAAGGGTTTACTAGAGGTATTTGCTCCCTCTCCCTATCTACGCATTGCGTTTACAAACATTAAACATGCACCTGAAGAGGCCTTCAACGAGTTCTCACACTTGAGCCAAAGATCATCATCATCTTCGACTCGATATTCTTAGGCTCCACTGTTGAGCACCTTGGCTGGGTGTGCATCTTTGTTGTTTCGTGCAGCTAATTTGAATGGTGCCCATTTTACAATACTACCGTCTCAGCAAAACGAGCACCTTGTTCTTGGATTTACCATGATTTAGATACGAGGGCAGTAAAAGATGTGTTCTCGGCATCTCATCCATTTTATTAGTCAATCTTGAGCATTCCTAAAGGAAGTAGTGCAAGCAAACAGGAGAGGAAGGTTGTTCCTTTGGAATTTTTCATTGTGGTACACATTTTCTCAAGTAGATAATATTTTACTATTGCTTGAACGCGACCCAATATGTAACATAATTCATTTTTCGTTTAGGTTATTGAATTGTGATTTTAATGTCGGGATTGTGAATTGTTATCTCAAAAGTACAAAGTAGGGGATGTGTCAATAACATGGCATCATAAAACATAAATCGATAAATGTTTCGTGAATGTGATATGCTGTAATTGGTAAAGTTCTTATTATTGGGACACCCATATTACTATTGTTATTATTATCACATTGTCTTCAATCGTTTATTGGAGCTGACGAAAGTTGTTATTATTTTGGTTTATCTCTCATAAATCAAGTTATCCTTTCAAGAGTATCATTTTAAAAAGCCATTTATGAGTTGTCACGTACAAAGTCACTTTGGTATTTTGGTAAAAAAGAAGAAAATTATGGTAATATGCAGCATTGTATCACATCACATTGTACGCCTTATTATAACCAGTGCGTTGAATCCTGTTACATCCATGCATACCTTCAGCTGAAGAAGTTATCATAATATATTTTTCCTTTTATTTTTACTCACTCTGGTCCTTAAGTGTATGCACTCAAAAAAGTTGATTTCGTGGTGATAGTTGTTGGCCTTCTTCCTTCCCTTCCACGTAAAGAGCAGCGATTTCACAATAAGAGCTAACAAGAAACGTTGCGTACGGAGTACGCAAATCAGAAAATAAATGCATATGAATGTGCAACAACAGAAAAGAAAAGTATCCCTTGCACTTCTTTTGTTGCGATGATATGATCTCTGGCTTTTTGAGCGCTGATTTCATTCATAATATGCGTGGATGTTGAGTGTGGTTGAGGTGAAGCATAAAGCTTTGTTGTAATTTTATGTGTTGGCGTCCGTTATGTGAGCTCTGTAACTTTCATAAGATCTTTATTTAGTAATACAAATCATTAAGGTTGGTGATCCAACAAGCCTAATCTAATTGGCATTAAAGTGCACTTCTCGATTTCCTTACTTTATTTATTTATACTGATCTTTGCTGAAGGGAAGGAAAAAATGCTATATCTGTCTTTGTAAAGTAACCTTTCAATTTTAAAGGAAGGGGCGGTTATTATTATAATTAAGATGGTTTGATATTTATTTTTGTGTGAAGTTCAAATCAATTCAGTTCATTTTTGTGTTGTCAGTGTCAGGATCACTTTGCAAGGTAACGGAAAGGGACACGACAGAGTAATAACTTTAATCATGAATCTTACTAGGGAAGAGGAGACACTTCATTAAAGACAAGTGGTGAAAGAATTGGATTTCTGCATTTTGTGCTGCTGTGATTCTCAAGCGGTTATTAGTGTCTTATTGGTTACGAAGCAAGCATGTCTGGTAGTTTTACTTGTGCAGTGTAACGTAACCTAAACCTAATTTTTAATTGTTGACAAATTTGGACAAATAGTAAGTAAGCGCTCCAAAATGGTGATGGATTCGGAAAAGGTAATCAAGCCTAAAAGCGGCCCATTAAGGAATTTTGCAAATAAAATACAAATTAATAGCAATTTAGTCTCAATCATATCAGATCAAGACATAAAAATTCGGACATGAATACTTGTTCTCAATAAAACAATTTTGGCATTTGTCTTATAATATTTGATTTTTCCAGGTTCCCTATCCGAAGAGTGTCTTCTTCATCATCACAAATGTAAGATTTGTAATACCTTTGTATTTGCATTTCATGGAAGTGTTGAATTAAATATATGTGTAGTGTTTCCTTTCTGACTTGTTATTTATTTCGTTTCCGTTTTATACAGGAATTTTGTGAAAGATTCTCCTACTATGGCATGAAAGGTCAGTACACTTGCTTAAATACTACACTTTAAATGAATTTATACATTTGCACATTATTATTATTCATTAAGAGCAACGAAAAGGAACTGTAGGTAGTAAACAGGTGGACAGGCTATACGTGTAGACAATTTTTTATCCGGCCAACAGGTTGCATTCTTAAAATCTGCGACGATAGTGAGGCGCTCGCATAGACACAGCGTCATCATATCATCATCATAATGCATCTTTATCAAACGAAAACAACTTTTGCATCGTCGACACTTTCTTTGTTGATGCGTTTTTGTGGTTTGATGAGGGATGTAGATAGGTACAATGTTTCGTGAATATTGACATGAGGAAAGCTATACACACAATCAAATGCAGTTAGTAGTTAGTTCATATATGTCTAACATCAATCAAATATTTTCCTCTCTAGTCTTCCTCACGTAAAAAAATATACCTGCTACGGCGTAGTACCTACACCTAGTGTGCTGATTTTTCTCCTCATAAAAAATAGTTATCGGTAATTCGACAACACCATGGCTGAATTTTATTTTTGATTTTTAATTTATCACAATGCTGACTGCTCCTCTTCACAGATTTTATTATGCTGATCAAGTGGTGAGCAACTGAGATATCGCCTGCCGATTCTCATATAATTTTACTTGCGAATATAGACAGATATGAAAGCTCACTCCAACCTGTAAACTGCTAAACAAAAAATATAATCAGTGTGCACATGTTTTACGTGCGTAGTTAACGGTAATGGCATATCATATCGCAATAGGTAGTCGATATGTACCTATACACAGGCTAAATGTATCATGTTACATCAATCAATTTAGCGAGCTCAACTCGCCGCTGTAGATCAGTCAGTAAGAAGGAGCACCCAATGATGCATGTAGCAGGTTCATTCAGTACTTTATACAACTTGCTCCCATGCTGTTTAACATCCAACGAAGGACTTTACCATCTCTAACGATGTGGCGAACGAACCTTATATCGACAATCTTCCATCCTTTGCTGTAGGCACAATATAAAAATTATTGATCAAAGGCTCACCAGCGACGAATTATGCACTTCGCCTACCTACCTGAATGCTAAACAACTCATCTTGACATATTATCGCAAGAACTTCTTATCGAGCTAACTGTCCATAACCTATGCAAAACCAACGGGCATTGTCAATCAATTTATTTTTAAGTAGGCGGGAAAGCATTTATTATAATGTCTCTCTGTATCAATTTAAAAGTATTCGTTTAAATTATTTATTCATTATTGGAAATGTGCAGTCTTCATTGAAATGGAGTGCTTATAAGTTGTCAAGCTAAACGTTTGTGGTTGTTGACGATTATAATAAACAGCTTAATAGTTGCGGCTAAACTTAATGATGAGTGTTTCATTGAAGTGGAATGATATGCGTAGTGTGTGCCATTCTTTTAGACACTTAATTAGTAAAGGATGTTGTAAAACTCATTGAAGCATGTGCAGAAATACATGCAGTGCATGCTCTTTGATGGTATGAAAGGTGTAAGTGTGTGTGCACATGTTAAGGTAAGCTATTTTAGGATTAAAAGGGCTTAAATATGAATGACAATATTGACATGATGAATGGATGTGGACGATGACAAAGCATGCATTATGGATGAAATGGCTATAACGACTCTTCTGTGACACCTTGCCTGCGTGCATTTGTCATAACAATAGACCTCTGTCATAATTGTATATTGGTCTTGTCGTGTGCAAATTTTTGTCACAGTGTACAACACAAGTGCAATATTTATAGGCGTGATAACCTTAGAAAACATCCGTGTCATTATTACGCATAACTTTTTTCACGTGTCGGAGCGCATCCTTCCTTTCCAATTGACATTTCAATAAATCAACAAAGAAGTAGCAAATAAATTATAGGAAATGAAATCGATTGTCAGTTTTGATGTTTCGTTTTGCGTTGGCTGGCATTATATGATGTTTATATCTAGTGTACACATAAACACTTTTACAACTGAATAAAAATGCTCAATCAAAAAAGAAATTATTTAAAAAAGCCGAATACTGATTGGAAATTAATTTCTATATGATAAGACTTGTCAAAGGAGCTGTCATTGAGTTGACGGAGGTTTAAAAATGTCAGAAGCGAAAGTAAAATATTTTCACGTATGAATTTGCATTTCCTGTAAGTCATGTAGAGAATAAATATTTCATACAAGAACGACTAACGAAATGGCCATAAAAGAATTGTGCACTTTTGGAAAGTAAATTATGGGGGCGTAAAGTACGTGGCAGCCCACAGAGCATGTACAATCACATTCATAAAACAGGTGTATAGTAACACTTAAAAAAGTCCAGACACACTTAAACCCGAAAATTGACTTAACTGGGACGATTAATGACTACAGCAAACTTGGAACTGCACATTTTAAATCATGTATAGCATGAAAATGGCATATATTTCACAGCCAATATTTCCTTGCGAAATTCCACAGACTAGTAGATCAAAACAATTATCTACTATCTTATTCAATGACGGGATCGATATAATTGCTTAAATGATACATTTAATTCCTTTGACTTGTTAGCGGTGTTAACGATATATCTGAAGAATGTACTTGGCTATACGGAGGATAAGGCAACCGTGATCTATCATGTTTTTAGTATGCTATGCTACTTCACCCCGGTTTTTGGGGCAATGCTTGCGGATTCTCTTCTTGGAAAGTTTAAGTATGCATTTTACCTCTACCTCTTAATCTACAATATAATTACCTAGTTAGAATATTAGTCTTTTGTAAAAGATCAATAACTAAGCCTAGACATAAACCAAATCTATTACAGAACTATACTCTACCTGTCCGTTGTGTATGCTGTTGGAAATGTGGTTTTATCTCTTGCAGCCACAACACCTCTTAGCCTTCCAATAGAGTAAGTGGAGACACACTTTTGAATTTACCGGTCCACATACATTTTCCACATGGTGCAACCACTATAACTGTATACCTGCTTTCTTTTTTGTCTTCCAGAGCATTTAGTATAATTGGATTACTACTCATCGCAATCGGTAACCACACATATAAGTCCTTACTTTCAGTTCATGTATTTGGATGTTAAGTTTTAATGGATGATTCCAATGTTTCCTTTTTTTAAATTTGGCACGCTAAGGAACCGGAGGAATTAAACCGTAAGTTCTTTCGTAACTTTTAAAATGTTTTAAACGTTTAATTAACTTATGGCATAGCTGACGTATACAAATTAACGTGGCGAGTTAAAGGCATGTTGTATGTATGATGATGATTATCGGAATTATGCACCATATCGTCAGCTACGTGTGTATATATGATGGCATTTTTCAGCGGGTATATTTAATTCTTGTTGAATTTGTAGCGAAGAGTGAAGACTACAAGTGCATGCTTGCGCGATATGCATACCTACATATTTTCCTTGTAGGTATATAAACAAACGTTATACTAATTCTCTCACCAACACGTTTATAGATGCGTATCCGCCTTTGGAGGGGATCAATTTGTGTTGCCTCAACAAGCCACACAACTTGCCTCATTCTTTTCCATCTTCTACTTTTCCATTAACGCTGGATCCCTCCTGTCCACTTTCATCACCCCAATTTTCCGGAAGGATGTTAGGTGCTTTGGTGGAGACACTTGCTATCCATTGGCATTTGGAGGTGAGAAAAAAATCGGCTTCCACCAAGAGAAAGCTGGAAAGGCTTATTTTTGGACATACTAACTAACAACAACTTCTTTTGCTGGATTTTTTTTCAGTTCCTGCTGTACTCATGATTGTCTCACTACGTAAGTATAGTGCAAGAAAATTGAACGTGGCCGTTGTTAGTTATGTATTTAATGAATGACATTGGCAGTGATTTATGACTCATATATTAGCTACTTTTAAGACCAAGAGGAATACCGAACATATCGTTTATGATTTTTATGAACCTGATTTATGATGATTTGATTTCCAAAATGTACGATACATACCCTTTGCCTATGTATATTATTCCAGTCGTTTTTGTGGTTGGATATCGTTGGTACAGAATCAGAAAGCCAGATGGAAACATTACCATCGATGTCTGCAAATGTGTTTCAGTGAGTACATGAAAATAATTGTTTTTAACCTGCCCTACATGCAAGCACCGCACTGTATTGTTTTTTCTGTAATTTTTATCGTTCACGTGCGCATGAACTAAATCTACTAACTTAATTTATTAACTCAGCTCACTATTTCTGCATGACTGTTCATTTAAATAACTCAGTTTAATATTTTGCTAACTTCGTTGCGTGCATTTAGGTTATTAATGCCAGAGAATAGAACTAGGTTGTCCAACAAACCATCTTGCTATAATTTGTTTGACTAACGTAATATTTTTATGTATGCTTTGCATGATCTATCTTTTCTCACTAACTACTACAACTACATATAATAAGAGATTCTTATGATATCAAATGTGTCTCTGAAATGTGACCGTCCTTTTGCATGATGACTTGTCTTTCCAGTGGTATTTATTACTGGGAGCAAACTGTACAGAATCGTTCCTCCTAATGGCAATCTTCTCATTAAAGTCTCGCGTTGTATTGGGGTAAGGTCAAGCAAAGTCCTGTAAATACCTAATCATAGTCACGTTTTTATAAACTCCTGTTAGTGCGAATAACATTTTGCGACGCCTCACATTCTTCAATGTCGTAAAAATATAAACAGCTACTTCCTTGTGCTTTGTACTCGCATGCACTACAGAAAAGCTTATTATTATATAACTTGCAATAAACAATTGGCAAGGCTAAATACTTATTTAATTGCCATGTTCCGAGTGCCATGCAAAATTCTAAAATGTTTCCTATCTTCCGTTCAATAGCATGCATTGAGTGAAAAATCCAAGTCAAATGTGAAGAGGGACCACTGGTTGGATCACGCATCTTCAAAATATGACTTTGAACTGATAAACAGTGTGAAACAGCTTTTGAAAGTTCTTGTCCTCTACATCCCGTTACCTGTATTTTGGGCGCTCTTTGACCAACAGGTTAGCAATTTTATAGCAAATACAACAGTTTGCTGACATAAAAGAATGATTTACTCATGAACATTCTGTTCATAAAATGTGCGAGTACTTGATGTAAATATGTAAAAATGTGTTTAGGGGAGTCGATGGACCTTCCAGGCTACTCGCATGGACGGAGAACTGTTCGGATGGACAATCAAACCTGACCAAATGCAAGTTCTCAATCCGTTTCTGATCTTGGCTTTCATTCCCATCTTCGATCAAGGTATTTACCCTGCATTCGAAAAGATCGGTTTGCTCAAGAAGCCGCTGCAACGTCTCACAATCGGAGGTATACTTGCTGGAGCTGCATTTGTAATATCAGGATTTCTGGAACTTAAACTCGAGGTGCGCACATGTAGAACTTTATAAGTAAATTCAACTTTAATATTGTAAATGTGCAAACATTCCGTAAAAATAACTCTTTTGAAACACGTTTTACAGACCACGTACGCTGTCAAATTGGCAGGAAATGAGGCTCACTTGAATTTTGCAAATAACCTTAACTGTACATTACAAATGAAAATTGGAGACCAACAAAGTGAAATCGAGGCAATGGGGCAACACATTATCAAGCAGATTGAAGGTGGTAGGGACTACCAAGTTCATCTTACTGTAACTCAAGAGTCGTGCAAGAATTATGGGCCTTTGGAATATACGTTAACAGCTCGCGGTAAAGAAGTGAGTTAAGATCTAATGAAAATAATAGTATCTAGACATATGCTTCCACACATACAAATTAAGTTATTTACAATTTAACAATATACAAATGTCTTTACAGGCAAAATCTTTCTTAATTACTGGCGCGGATAACACATTGAAAGTTGAGGAAGCTAAGTACCCTGACATTTTAAAAAAGAATGGAGAAGGAGCTTCTCTTGTGAAGTTAGTTTCAGATTAAGATTTTGTAAAAAGTATGGCATGTTCATCACTTAGGTATATTCATAAATTATTTCGATCATTTCATTTTTCTTTCAGATTCATGTTTATAAACTTCAAACCTGATGAAATAGCTCAGATACGACTAAGCGATAGCAAAAAAGAAAATATACCTATTTATATGGAACATGATGGAGACGAAGGAGGACATGGGGCAGGTCATAATGCTAAACCAGTCAGTGGAATACCCATAACTGGCCTCGACAGTGAAGTTTATAGAACTGATCCTATGGAGTAAATAAGATAAAAGCTTTTCATAACTAGTCGATGCATAAAATAAATATTCTAGTCTGAATATTTCTATTGAAATGATATTTTTGCAGACAAACTATTGTGTATTACCTACCTGCTAATGAACAGAGAGATATTTCCAGTAAGACTGAAATAATTGGGACAATAAAGCCAAGACAAGGCGGAAATTACTTGTTTGTTTTGAAGAAAGGGGACGCTGCGAATCAGTACAGTATTCAGGAATACATCATAACTGAACCTAATTCCATCCACATTCTATGGCTTGTTCCACAATACGTCGTGATAACGGTTGCAGAGGTCATGTTTAGTGTTACCGGGCTGCAGTTCGCATTTTCACAGGTAACCGATAAATTATGTGACATATCTAATAAGTCCCTAAACCAGCTTGTAACGTATGTTTCTTTTTCTTCTAGGCTCCCGCATCAATGAAATCTGTGGTATGTAAAATAAAATCGATTGGGCAAGTTCAATGGGCGTGTTCTACTGCTCTATAATGTCTTTCGGTGTTTTTCTGTCCAAATGTTTTATGAAATTTTTCGAAATTTTTTGAAATTTTTCGAAATTTTTTGAAATTTTTTTTGAAATCGTCCCCTCTGAAGTTGCAAGCGTGCTGGCTACTCACTGTAGCGTTTGGTTAGACTTTATTATTTGACAAAGTTACCGTTAAAAACAATAATAATAAACAGAATAACACTATTAAACTTCTCTCAATTTTCAGGCAATGTAATCGTGGTCTTTTTAGCAGAGTTTAAGCTCTTTGAGCAGCAGGTAAGATTGGTTTTATAGGAAATAATATTCAAACTTACGGAATGAAATTACTCGTTGAGGAAGAGTGACGAGTCGTAATCCATACGGGTAGCCATCGGGGTAACGTTAGGTGGGAACTTTACTCATAAATCTTACTCAACTCATTGAGCTCTTTCGAATGACATATCACTCGTCACTCTACCTCAACTCACTCGTAATATTCCAACTCCATGACAGCTAATTCAATATTTTGTGTATCGCTTTAGTGGAAGGAGTTTTTCTTGTATGCCGGTATGATGTTTGTGGACATGGTCATTTTTGCCGTTTTGGCATATTTCTACGTTCCAATTGAACCTGGTAAAAAGGATGAAGACAAAGCAAACACAGTGGAGATGAAGGAAAATAGACGAGGCGAGGATTATAATGATAATGAACCGTAATTGTACCTGTAGCTTTTAAAATAAAATTCTAATCTACTTTTTGTGATCTGTGTATGAAACTGTGTATGCATGCGTTTTAATGTTCCTAGAGATGCCATAATACTAGAGTAGGTAATGATGTATGTATTAATGTTTTAGCATAAATGTACCAAGTGCAATGTAACTTTCACTAGAATATTTTTATACAGAAAACGGTAATAATAATAAATCCGAGAAAATTTAACGCTCATATTATCAACCGAAATCACTTAACAAATTGACATTATATTTCGAACAAGTACCCCAGAATGCATTGCATATCACGTAAATGACAAGCGAAACAATTTTTTATTGAATATTAAAATGCTAAATTCAAAACTCTCGCTCAATTTCTGCTTGCAGCAATTTGTGAACCATTTTCATACACTGGAATGAGAGATTTGACGTTTACTTACTTACTTGTTAGTACCAGTTGCAGCCTTATGAACACTATTATTCGTCCAAGCATTTGCTCTCAAAAGCTTTATTGTTTCCTGTTAATAAC
This sequence comes from Sinella curviseta, assembly GCA_004115045.4. NCBI lineage: Eukaryota > Metazoa > Arthropoda > Collembola > Entomobryomorpha > Entomobryidae > Sinella > Sinella curviseta. The sequence continues at coordinate 50,197,179 of CM023201.3, read as the reverse complement.
AGGCTGTTATTAGAGATGTTAATGAGCGTTGTATTTTAAAATGCATGTACTATTATCAACGAGGACACCATCAGCATCATTTACCATCTGTACATTTTGTTATGATGACCAAGCCAATGATTGGAGGACTCCTAGCGAACTCATGGTTGAGAAAGTGTGGGTGAAAATTTTTATCCACAGATTTTCTGGAAAGTAGCGATTAACTATTCGTTAAACAGGAGCATCATAGAGAGGTGAATATTATCATTGACGGTTCGAAATATTTTGTATATGCTCTTATATTCGTACTGTGCACCAATACACCTGTGGAAATGCGATTCTTTTTTATTGCAACTTGTTAGTGATGTAAAGATTTTAAATCTGTCACATGGGTAAGATATTTGTCTGAGTTTTTTGTACATTTATTACTATGTACTTTCTAATCCGGTCACTGCCAATAGGAAAAGCATAGGTTCTAAGTTATGCGGCCTTTCAAGTGTAACTTTTAATATAAATTAGTATTTTTATCGTACTTCTTTTGCATACATAGTTTTCAATTGTGACAGGCTATGTAGTAGGTTATAGGTACTATTTAAGTTTTAAATTTTTCATGCAGAAGTTTGTCTTATTCATGGCAATATTCATTTTATTTAACGTGGATCTTAACAGCAGTTGAAATTTCTATAAATTGCTATAAAACAATTGATTTACTCCTCACTTGGCTAAAGTAAGACTTGGTCATGTCCACCTTCATTTTTGCAAATTTTGGTTGCCAATATTACTGTGGAAATAGCCTAGAAGAAACCGGGAAAGCTTGAGGAAGCAAAACATTTTGACACTGACTCATTCAGAATTTAAATTCACAATCCGTTAGTCATCATTTTCCCCTCTCACTGGACTAGTATAGTTTTCATGATTATCATCTCATTATATATCTCTTCACGCTAAAAAGGAAAGAAAAATAAAGTTAAGGCAAGAAAAACTCAGTGAATCAACATCTTGTGATGAAATCCAAACAACAGAAGTGGAAATGCAAATACATAAATAAACACTGGAAAATCTTATTTCTATCGTTTTCGGAGTAATAAGTCATTTCAGAATGTTTTATATCTCTAAGCTTTATTTCGGCATGTATAATTGAAATTAGCATATTTTTGCGCTCTGTGTGGTTAGTGGTTATTGCTTTCATTTTCTTACAGTGATATCTGCCTCATACCTACATAATATATATCGCTTATACGAGGTATAATTTTTGTAAGTCTCACGATTCCATGAATGCCCTAACTTATCTTTAGTTGTGCTACGATAATTAGTCCCTTTTTAGTTCATCGTTTGACTCATGCTACCGGTCACTACTCTGTGATCACGGTCTGTGACCATGCGTCATTCATTCCATTCAATAATTAACATAAACTCTCCATCAGCCCAGTATACACAGCTATTAAGTTGCTTGATGCTATTCTACGCTAATGATGACAGGACCAACTAAAGGAATAGTTCCAGTCATGGTCAATATCTAGAATGTATGTAGTTGGCCACAGATTATGTTCAATTATCAAACAAACACTAAAAATTAA
>CM023201.3:49531963-49595523 GCA_004115045.4 Sinella curviseta | reverse complement strand
TCTTTTAATCTTGTTGTGTAATAATAATCATGTGTGTGCGTGTGTTCATCGTTCACCACCACCACACCATGTTTCAAAATTATGTCAGGAGTTTTGACACCATAATGAGCTGGTCTTGGTAATACGTGGATTTTTAGATATGTACGTAGTCTATGCACTATGCAGCAGTAAAACATGTCATTTACAAGACCTACTTCTGTCACTCCATTCCACATGTTGATTATTATTCAACTGCTCATCACCGTCATCACAGGATATTGTTTTCTACGACAGGCCCTATATAACAATTTCTGCTTATCACTCTCTTTTTATATCCGCCCGCATATGTACATACCTAATCGCTTTACCGGTACCTGTGCAGGTGAATAACATCACATTGCCCCACATAAAACATGTCAATGATCTTTGTGATTTGCTTGTGCAATGAACAATACATTCATTTGCATCTGCTTGCTTCCTGTGTATTCAGAACGAAAGGTATCATTCATTTCATTAACAAACTAATTTCTTGATTCATTGATTTACAGTTTCGACATAGACGACATCCGCTACATTTTTTAAAGGAGCTTTGGTAGTGCACACGTGCCCTTCATGTAGAAATGCATAAAGCGTACTAAAAGTAATTATGCAAGTAGCACCTGGATTGGGCCAGGAAGTCATGCTCAATCTTTGAAGCGATATCAATTGAAATTGATGAAAAAGGGAAAGGATGCTTTCAACAAACAGATTGAGTAATTAACCAATAGAGAAGGACCTCGCAAAGAATGTAAATTGCTTACAGAAAACATAAAATATTGATTTTTGGTTGGGTTAAATTTTCCAGGAAACAGCACGAGATGAAACACAACCAAGCACCGAAGCACCTGAAACTTGATGAAAAATTGTAGGATTCTGTGTAAATGTCAATTGTAGGACCACTGGGGTTTCAACTCAAGACAACACCGTATCGTGTTAAAATATGAGTAACAAGTCAAACCGAATCAGTATGTGACGCTCAATTTTCCGTCTGTTTCTACATCTTGAGTAAATAAAGTCATTAAAAAGGGTTTAGTCACACCTTTCAAGAGACCACCAAAGGTTCGCGTGGTATATCTTGCACTCATGTTGTTGTGTGGTTGTACATGCAAGTGTACAACGTACCAGATTACTACTAAATTGCTACTTCATCCATCCATCTCTCTTAAAAACCCACCTTCCAGTTCCAGCACCAGCAGTGGTAACGTTAGAAGAAAAGGGCATCGAAATGCGAACAAAAGCAATTTACCACATTTCTGGAAAAACAGAGGAGAGTAATACAAAGGCTCTTTTGTTTGTAGAACTGTTTTTGTTGGTTTTTCTCTTTTTTTGGTTGATGTTGTGTGTGTGGCATCATCTTCATCATAGCCAACTTGAAAAAGTCTTCAGATTCCGATGATACACTTGAATTGAAAAAGAACAATCTATAAAAATTATTGATGAGGAAGATAAGTCTGCGCATAATATGAACAGCAAACAAGGTGTATTGGAAATTTTGGGGAAAGGGCTAGATAGAATTTCGGAGACACATGCTGTGCAAACAAAAACGGCAGACGGTTCGGTTGCAGTTTATCTGTATTGAATCTTGTAAACCGTCTATTACTTAACCAATTGTTTTCTCTATTATCTTAAAGTGGGCAACCTGACCGCTAATAATCTACAACAAAGATCATAATATCCTCCTGCTTGTAACCTACAAAACCACCACCACACGCAGTCACATAACCTCAGATCTCATACAATGGATTGCTTAAGAGTATTCTTGTACAATTTTCATGTAATACAGGAACAGTAACAGGAATTTCAAGAGGAAGACAAGTCACAGAGAAAAATGCAAAAATTCAACACTTTATCACGATTTTTTGCTGCATGCGCAAGTATCTTCCGTAATATGTAAATACTTGTGTGCAAGTCATGCTATATAACGTTACCGGCATATCATTTCATTGTAGTCAAATCAGCAAATCGCGTGCTAAAACACAATGGATGATGTCGACAAAGGACTTTCTTTCCATTACATTTAACACATTTGACAATTTTCCCTTCAGCAATAAATCTTTCTGACGAATAATGTTTATATAATTTTTATTACCTGATTTTATTTTTTAATGTGATCAATACACCATATCAAGTCACGTTACTGGTTCATACTAAACACTGATATAGGACTGAATTGATAAAAAAAACAAGGTAAAAATTTGAAGATGAAGCTGAAAGTGAAAGAGTAATAATTCCTAGTAATAAATGCATGCGCATACATATATGCATCAATTCAAACGGAGCAGATGCAATCTCCGTTTGAAACGAATCATTCAAATCATTTTTTGTCCGAACGATCCTTCATGCGTCACAGTATTCAATATTATCTAGCTATATTGTGATATGTGCATTCTGTAGGTTACACACTTTACATAATTCCATTCTATTAAAAATCTCCATTCACCAAGACCAGAGAGATGCGGTGTTGTAGTATTGTTTTGTTTCATTTTGTGCCTTGGAGGGTTTAACGGAAGTTCCAGACGAAGATTTATACACTCAATTTAAACGTACCGTTTCTCTATATTTACAACTATGTACATGCTCAATCTCTAGACTGTAGTGCATATGCATATGGTGATCAGGATCAGATTAATATATTCTTTTAATAATGATGGTTTAGATATATAGATGGATGGTCATTACAAATTCAGATAAGATAGGTTCGGGTCTCTTTTTTTCAACAGAAGCAGAAGCACATCATCATCGGCAAAAGTTTCTTTCTCTGATATGTTTTATTATGTTAATATGTTAATGTTCTATGGCTTTTTTACTTCATTCCCGGCACTAATAAGGAGTGACTCATTGTTGCCACCGTCGTCATCTCATAATAATAATATACAATGCACACATATTAACAAGGTGTAGCTCTTCTCATTATTTTTGTTCTGTCTTTAATTTATGCCTCCAGCCAGCTATATAGCTATGAGCAAGTTGTATAGATTCAACATTATTTGATTTCGTATTTTAAACATTTTAACAATACTTGTGTAACAATCCAAAGATTCGTTTGCATGCAACAATGAAGCATCATAAAACTTAACAAGGCAGCATGTACACATCATCCCATCAGACGTAGAAACGTCGTATAGATTATAATAGATTATGAATAATATATGCATTGGGAAGTATCTACAATAATTCAATGCTTGATAATTAACTGAATGACTGAACTTGTGATCTTTTTTATAAATTTAAATTTTTTCATTATTACCCATGCATAAAAATATGCTGCGTACATGCATACATTTGATAGGAACATGCAATGATGCCAGTTCAGTGGAGAAAAATGACAGACGAGCGAACGAGCTTTTATAAAACGGAGGTGTGTTTGGAAAACAATTAGCTCTTGATTAATACGATGATAAAAGTATGATTAACGTCATTTTCGTTCTTAAATACACTAGCACTTGTGCCAGTTGTGCTTGTATTTTACCTGCTCATCAGCATTACGATTATAGCATGTTCTTCTGGCGCACAGCGACTGATTATCGAATTTTATTAATGATACTTTTAAAATGGAATGAGTGAGCACCCTTGTAATTTAGGACTAATGTTGTAACTGTAAAAATGCTACTGCCAGGTGCCTTGCGTACAGTAATAACTGTTATTTTTATGAAACTGTAACATCGAAGGAAAATACATCATTTTTCCATTCCTCCGTGGCATTGCTAATGTATAACTTATTTACTTCGCTTCCACCCATATATCCATCGAGAGCGGAGAGGCAACCTAATTAATTGCTGAAAATTAACTGATTTCAAGGTCCAAATATGGACAAGGGAAGGGACCCTTCTTCACCCTTATGATGATCCGTTTCTTAATGATGTTCAGCACAAGTGCAGCTGCCCTTGTACATTTGGTACAATATTTTACACTAATATTATTTTGATGAATGTGATTCCGTCAGTCAAAGAAGGTCGCATTTGTTGCAGAAGAGCATTTAAAAATATAAAAAACAGGTAACCTTACCTAAACGTTCTCTGTGTAAGTGCTTAGCTTAGCTCATCATGAATCGATGTGATCAACGATCATCAACAATCGACAGTCCGGCACCGCGGCACCTTTCCCTTTCTATTTTAACACATTACGTAAATGCATCTACAGCTATAAAAAACTCATGAAGGCACTCCAATACAATACACATACCAAGTATCAAGCAATTAAACTTTACATGAAAGAAAACCATGAACTTCTGAAGTAAGGAAAGAGAATCTTTTCATTTTTCTCCAAAAATAAAAGGTTTTGTGCTCTATGCTCTTTTGTGCCGTTTTCAATAGCTAAAGAACCAACCAAATCTTCATTTCATGCCAGTTCATGTGGAAATGTCAGTAAAGATCTTTATCATCCATGTGATGACAAACCGTTGTTGTATTATTGCTCATTTATGCTCTACATATGTAGTTTACATTGATCTACTCAATTATATTTTATCTGGAATTGGAAATATCGTTTAGTTTGCACATCTAAATTTAGTATAAACCAAACACAATCAACAATGAACAATACCTAAACGGATTTATTCACGAAAGTTTTATCATTAAAAATCCATTTCTACAATCTAAACGTTAAATAGGTAATAGCTACGCTGCTTCTTTTCCATACAAACCTGTTGCTCCTGAAATGGAACAGAAACCAGGCATTGCGCACCTTGCCGAGATTTATAGAAGTGCAACGAAAGCTCGTGTTTTTTAACAACTTACGTGCATAACCTTTTCCCATTGTTTTGTTGGTCGGCCTCTGTTTTCTTAAGCCGCCCATTGTGATTTCCCAATTTAGAATTTGAAAAATGGATGCATTTTTATACGAGTTTAGATGCTAGATGCCTCCATTCTATGTGATTTTAAACTTTTATCAATGGAAATATCTGGAAAAATATCCGTGAAAGAGTGAGATAATGATCATTACCAGAGGTCTCATGATTTTAGATCGTTTTCTTAAAATCGATAGATTAAAGACTGGTTAAATGGTTACACGGTTGAAAGTGAATATTGAATTTTTTACACAAGAAATGCCTCCCAGATAATTACTCAACTCACACAATTTACTAACAATGAAATGTGCAATTTATACAAAATCATGTTCAAAGATTTTAAATTGTTTATCTCGAATGAAAGTAGGTACATGGGCATTTATTAAGCTTTTGAGATTTTGGACATGAACATAACATGATCACTGCTCTTATCGATTATCTTGATTTTTATTTTACTTGTGAAAAAGCTTCAATTCGATTCAGGTTAAGCATTGATCTCTTCTTGAATCTCATGATACTTTGGCACTGATGACTGATACCCAAAGAGAAAAACGTTGTTTCCAGTTATGCTTTCAATTTTTACGATGAAAAATGAAAGTATTTATCAGCTACTGTTCATTGATAGATCCCTGTTGTCTATTATTAGTGCAGTAATTTTATTTGAGATGATGGAGTATTAATTATGGGGTATCGAGTAAACTATTCTACCTTGAAAATAATTTCATTCTACAATTAGTCCAACCTATTATCACTAACTAATGGTGTAAACCTATTATCTAGAAATTATGAACTGAACCTGACTTTCCTTTCTCTAATTTTTCTGAAGAGGTTCTTTAAAAAATGTTGGCAGGTTGTCCTGCGGCAATAATTAATTTGCAGTTTACAATTCCTTCCAAATTGCTGCTGGCGAGTTCATTTAAAGTCGAGACGTGTTTCATGCATAGATGTTGCGCGCTGAACTATGTATTTTTGTTTTTAAAGTCTGCTTTCGCTTTTTATTTTATGAATTCATTCATATTTACAAAATTAAGTTTTTGTAATTATTCTTTAGACCTGCAGCATTCCACGCTGCGTTCACTGTAAATAGTAAATGGAATTGGGAGGAGATATAAGATGAACAATCTGTGAAGAAGTGTGCGATACTGTCTTCAGTTCGTTAATTTTTCCATGAACGAATCTTTTTAAGCTAAATAAACGCCTGACAAATGAAATGAAAACCACGATACAATACGAGCACATTGAATACGTTTTTAACTTTCTCGTTGATTTACTTTATCAATGAACACATCTTCGTCCTCCTCTTTTGTTCCTCCCATCATATTTAGTTTTGAATGAGGTGTGATGATATATTATCATGCATATGCACCAAATAAGTACCTTAAAAACCTGAATAAGTAAATATATACCATGCATGTTTTTTCTTTATAAAAATATTACTACGTATTTCATCAATATGCCATAGGAAAGAGATTAAGGAGCTTTCCCTCGTTTATTGCTCCTAGGAGGACTTTGCATGAGTTTTTAAGGTGGATAGAATGGAATACCCTCTGGGAGGAAAACCAATTAAGTCCTTGTTTATTCAATCTTGTTATTGGACTTGTAAGACAAGAAGCCACCCAAGTTACTTTGTCTAAGAATGTTACATGCCAGCTTATTAGGTTAGATTAGCTTTAATTTTCAATTTCTATTTAACAAAAAATGCTGAGACGAGAGAATGAAAAATATTGAATATTATGCTTAAGGCTCAAGGACTAGCTTAAGGACTATGGTCAGTGAAGACCTTACTTAACTTAACATGAAGGAAAACCATCACAATTTTACAGCGACCTTACTCAACAAAAAATAAACAAAAAATAAATACAATCAACAACTAATTAACAACGAAAAATATTGAACCGAAACATGGATTTATGAAAGGAAATAACGGAATTTTCTAATCATGCTGTTAATCCTCGCCTTCCTCTTCTTCCGGAATAACTGTCGTTTGCAAACCTTGCGGAGGCGTCAATGAGTCTGCACGACTTATCACTTCGCTTAAATTACCGGGAGGTGAAGTAGAGCTGGTCGTGGATCGCTCTGAATCGCTGCTCGGACTTCCAATATAAAATCCCTTGCGAATGTTGTTGTTCTTTATCAACTTCAGTTTCTGTTCCACAGTATAGCCCAGCAAATCCTTTCTGGTGATAATCCCTTCAACTTGATTGTATCTGTCTACGACCACCATATGCCTTAATCCCAAGAAACGGAACATCATATATGCCCGGTAAAGAGAAAAGTCTTTTGGAACTGATATCGCCGCGGTGTTGATATAAGGAAGCTAGAATATAATTCATTCAAAATATGGGTTTAAAATACTGACAACGTGATTGGAAGCAGCAACTACGTTTTCGAACTTCTTTGAAAAAAAATGTTGAAAAAAGAATTACCAAGTTCACGTAAACGTTTCTGTACTTCAATCCAGTGCTATACATATTCAGAGTATTGTTGACCGTTTCTAAATCCTTCAGCCTTCCTGAGCTATACTAAATATTTTAATTTTTACTTAGGTTAATCCAGAGGCTGAATATCATATAAAATTACATGTTATAATCTATGTAATATGAAATCATTTACTTCAGGGTACGATATACGAATTTTGTCCATATCTTCTGGAATCAATTCTCGGGCATCAAATTTCTTTGTTTTCGTGAGCAAAATTGTAAGTTCCAATCTACGGTAATCAAACAAACAAGTACGTACCACATAGGTACATATTCGCAACTTTTAAACCATATTCTTCTGATATAATCTACAAAACGGAACAAGCACAAACAAAACGAACCTAGTAATAATTCCTAGAAATGTCCTTTGAAAACCTTGTCCAAACTGGACAACTGGAAAACCGCCATGGTTTGTGTCCAACAATAAATTAGCCAAATTATAAATATTTTCCTTTACACCAACATACTGAACTGGGCATTTCATCACATCCTCAGCTCTAAATAGTTCCAAATTGAAACTAAAAAAGAAATAGTTTCATTTAGCCCCACAAATATTATGTAGAAAAAATTAATTTTAAGAACATGGTATTCATGATCTATTATCATGCCCTCCGTATCACTTACCGTTGTCCATCATTATAAATTTTCAATTCGGATTCCAGATAAGGAATACATTTGAAATCAAGCATTGAGTGGTACAAAGAATGTGTTAAGAGGTCGCCCGAGAATTTAGACAACATCACGCAAAGCATGATGAGCAGTGAAATGTTGACATCATTCGTCATTTCAACCTTAAGTATTCAGAAATTCATATGCAATATTACATTACCCCAATATCAAAATTAAATCGATTTCAATAACCTTGATGCTTACCATCATTACGACTGAGGTCACAGGGAGCCTAAATATTTAATCATAATAGCAATATTTACTAGGATTTGGTAAAAGCTAAAAGCAAAATGTCGAAAGTTTTGCTTTACAGACCTTGATGTCCCTGATAGAAATGATGCAGCTCCTAACAGTGCCAACGCTCCTGGGTCTACCCAATCCCATTCACCACTATCAATTGGGAGTTCAAAAACATCGTTGATAAGCTGTCCAATGATGCGGCCGTATAAAGCGCCTATAGCTCTGTCAGTCGTAAAATATTATTTTACAATCATTCTGATACAAAAACTCAATGAAAAATGTCTCCGTTAAAATAAATTACAGTTGAGGTATAAGAAGTCCGCTGGCAATGCTTGTAATCGATGTCCAGCTCGAAAATACGACGAAGAAACCCAGAACGTAAACCAAAATTGGCCACTCAAAGTATCCGGCCGTTCGTCTAGAAAACAAATTTCGGATCATTTGTTCCCACGAACCAAACAGAAGAGATGCAACTGACAATAAGAACAAAAAGATAATTGGTTGAGAATCGCCATTATTTATGAATTGATGTTACATTAACATATTATATGCATTTACTATATTGTATCTCACCGTCATTAAATTCTCCATTTTGAACAAGTTCTCCATTGTGAACAGTCACATTGAGTGTCTCATTACATTGAAAACCTCTTAATCGAAAGAACCTGGCGCTGTGAGCTTTCTCGTCATGAAGAATCTGCGTGTGAGCTACAGGTTTGCATGTGCCATATTGTATGGTTAGCATAACTGCTGCTGAGGACAGAAGCTGCAATGTCAAAATGTAATACTTTGCATACAACTATCTTAAATAATTGTTAATAATTTTATGTGAGTGTTTAAACTTCAATACAGAGACAACGATGACTTCACATATTTTGACGAAATTGGCCAGTCTTGGTGGATTAATTTTGGCGAGAATTCTTCTCCTAAATTTCGATATCTTTAGTAAAAAGAAAATAAATATGCTTCCAAATACTCCTCCCAGTAGCCCCAAAACTATCGCTGGAATGAAAATGGCCAAGTTTAAATTCAGTATTTTTCTCATCTACACAAATAGAGAAATAATATTTAAAGACATGAATGTTTAAACTACTGAATACTGAATCATATTCACAACAATTGGCAATAAAAATATAACATTACATCAAATAATGCCGACTCGGATAAATGATACAAGTGACTTTCGTGCTCCGTATTTTCCATGAGGGAGAACAAATCATGAAGTATTTCCGCCGTCCCTCTCGCTAAAATGCAGCACACGAATGCTTGCCAGGTTAACGTTTTGGACCAGTGCGAAGACATCTCTTCCATAGCGAACGTTAGTCCAGCGATTGGAGAGCTAAATGCAGCAGCAACTCCAGCCGCTGCTCCAGCGCAAATTAGCGAATGTCTAGGGTAATCAAAAACAGTTTTTGAAGACACAAAATTGTTTTCTAACTCAATTTTGTACATACATATTATTGCAGAACAAAGTACCGTTCTCTACAATCTCGATATCTGCAAAAATTGGGAAAGCAAGTTGTTTCCTCTTCTTCTTCATCGTCTGACTTTTTCCGTTTATGGACCGATTGGAAACGAAATGGTTTGGCCATGCATGCTCCAACTAACGCGCCAATGTGAACCTAAATACAATGCCGGATTACGTTACAGGTAATTAATTTGATTCTATAATATATGTACATCATAATCCTATTCCGACATACCATTGGACCTTCAAATCCTACTGGAAGGGTACTGATGACCGTACAAATGCATGAAACCATTTTGCATGCAAGAGTTTTAAAATTTAGCACATTTCGAACCTATATAAAAATGGAAAATGACAGTATAGTGCAATAAATATGCAATTTTATTTGTTACATATTATGATTTTTAAACGCTACTTTACCACACATCCATTCAGTATGCCTATTATTTCGGGGAGCCCAGATCCTCCAGCAACTGGGCAAAAGTACACGACAACCACTGCCGACATTACGCTAAACGCACATCCCAAAACGGTGTAGTAAAGTGCTAACTCAAAATATTCTCCACTCTAAATGAGAATATTATATCGTAACTTATTTAGGCAATTCCTTCTAGTTACGCACTTTGTGAAAAAAAATGTATGCATGTACGTATTTTTACGTACCTGGATAAGACGATTGATAAAGGGCAAATAGAAAATCTGCAATTTCTCTACAGTCACTTTCATTACTGATGCTAAAATCCCAGTTATAACGGCAATGAGGCTTATAATGATCCACGAATCATTCCTGAATTCATCAAATGCGGATCAATGGGGCATTCTGCGATTTAGTGGTTCTCATAATGGGCGTTTCTTAACTTGGAATTATCGTACCGTATTGATGACTTTTGTAACCAGTGCCGGTAGACTCCAGAGCACGATGGAAGAACTGCAGCACTTTCAAAAGTTTCCACAGTACGGAGCTCATCATCAGTGAAACGATGTTTCGCCTTCCTTGGTTGAAAATCTCGACCCTATCGTAGTAATCAGTACATGTTAACACAATCACAACTTGCTCAAAGTACACTCAACATCCTTAACTTCAGGTTTTCCCCAAATCATAGGTGTACCCGAGAAAAGAATTTGTAACGGTCATCAGTGGGATGCACACCGGATAAATCCTCAGGTTGATCAGGTAGTGATACTCCATATTCACTCAGGGATCGCTTTTGGGCTGCGTTGAAAATGTCGATACATTTTTATGCAAAATGATACAATGAAAAACCCCTGTATTTGTGAATTATAAAATGAATTCCTTACCAAAACTTCTCCTCCTTCGCGCTAACTCAGGGTCTAATGTAAAATCTCTATAGGACATTTTTATTTCAGAATGCAGTTTCGGAGGAAGGATCAGAAATTAATAAAAAAATATTTTAAATGTTGGGAAGGGGAGACGGAAAAAAATGTTGACCATGTTGAACTGAGCCTAACGTCTACGTCATGTCTTAAGGCTAGAAATTAAGCTAAGCATTTTTTACGACATTGCCTATAATATGGGTTCTGTATCGTAAAATGGAATACCTTTACTGGAGATCCAAAGCGATTACACAGGATATCAGACTAGACACTTCTCAAAGATCTTGACCATCACAAGCTTATCTAAATTGAATTACGGATGGGACTAGATCAATGAACTGACGAAAATCCAATACATAGGCAAGAGTTTCGGCTCATTTATTATTATTTTCATTCAATAGCATTTCTTTGTCACATTTCATACATATGAGTAAAATAACAATTGTTAAAGATGATGTACATATACATACATACCTACATATATCCTATTTCATCCATTAGTTTATAAAATGGTTTCATTTGATATTGAGAACAGAACACTGTGCCAACTTTTGACACAACATAAAAGGTATAATGTCTAATCAGAAGAAAACAGAACTCTTTTCAGATCTTAAAGTTTACCTTTAAAACTAATAATACATTTTTCATTCTAGGAATGTACTATAATAAATCGATTCTACGAGATATTTTCTACAGAATAGACAAGTATTAAAAACAAAAATTCATGAATGGATACAATAATTAAAGTTAAGAATGCCTTGTAGTAATACATATTTCCAGACGTCTACATTAAAATGGATTTGTTAAGATTATTCCATTTACAATGGTTGTACTTTACATCAATTACCAATTCATTACTCGATACAAACGTCGTCATTCGAAAATTATTGTCCCAATCGTTAAGTATTTAGACATACGTACTTTCGCTCTATTTCAATGATATGATGATTAGACGTGATTACTTTTAAAATATTCAGCAGTTAAGTCAACAATTATTGGTCGTCCTATTATTATCGATACTACTACACGTAATTATTATCTTGAATAATCACTACTTTTGGACGGAATGGAAAATACTAAAACATTATTTAACATACATACTTGTACTTGTTTGCTACATATTTCTGACTCTCTGTAAATACCCTGGTTTGTTTGAAACGCATTGTTTCATATAACTGATAAATGTATAAGTTTTAGCACACTTTTAAAGCTTCGCATCACAAGTAATAAGAACATTAACCTTAACCACAAGGATAATAGCCGTGAAATACGTCGCCATATTTTACAATGAAAAATGTAGCTAAAGCACCAATTGTGGACCCAAATTGAGTAAAAGCGCCAGACCAAAATAGCCCTTTTCGTCCGAGATCTCTTAACATAGCTGCAATGGAAACTTTTGTGTAGGTAAAGCATCCCACCAAAATGATCCATGATGCCACCTAAAAGACAAATTATACATTTTACAGTTGCATTTAAACAATTTACAAAAAGATGTTGTACCGAAATATTATTCAGCAGCATACCAAAAGTATTGCTCCTTCTGATGTACCCACCAATGGAGGGTTTGGACTGAGCACTGCAGTTTGCATGACATACGAACTGACTCCAAGACCTGCTAGACCAATAATCGTAATAGATAACTTGGTTGGTTTTGGGAGACAGAACATTAGAAAGCATACTCCAGGATTGGCCATATTAGAAAGCGTTACAGCCCAATGATAAGTTTCGTTTCCATAAGGGAGACAGGAAAATGATTGGATAGAAGGGAAGACTCCATTTGCCAGGCCACATATAACGGTTTGAAGAATCAATAGATAGCACAGCTCTCCAGCTGAACGACCCGATTCCCCTGATTGTTCCACCTGCGTAAATGGCCGTAGTTTTCTAGAAGATTGGTTATTGGAATCATCCCTGTTAAGGAAAGCAGCTTCAGTTTCCTGTTCAGACCATTGTGTTGATTGATAGAAAGGTGCTTGTCGAGAATTCCCTTCATGATTCCTTAAAGATTTCCTCACAGTGGCAACAGGTTCTGCCTCTGCCAGACTTTTTGAAACAAGCCCATGCTGATTTAAAAGAAAAAACGCAACGAAACTTGTAAACGTAAGAAACGCCATGACGTAGAAGAAAACGCCCACAGAAAACACTGGATCAGGTATAACGGCTATGGTGCCATTGCCAAATGTGCTATTTCTGCATTCAGGATTCCCACCCACTCCTTGAATCAACGCTATAATACTTGGAATGAAACCACTGAGACCTTCTCCAATGAAAAATGACGGAAGATAGATAGTCTGCAGTCGTGCCATAAACGGAAGATAAAGAACACGACTGGAACAATCCACCGCTGCCACAAAGAATACCAAAGCTGCCAACAACAAAAAATCACAAAATTAATTGGTACTCGATTTCTTATTCACCATAAACATGTTCACCATAAATAATCAGAACTAATTACCAAGCAAGGCCACAGAATGCGGCTGATCCCAGATAAACCTCGTCACGCTCCAGTAATTCGCCAGTAATATCACCGCAGTAAATCCCACCGCCATTACCACATAGACGCTCCTAACTTCCGTAACCACTCTGGGAAACAACGAGTTCAGGACCGTGTACAGCACAGGTCCTAAATTAGCCAGTTGAACGATAACCGACAAATACGCCGGCAGAGCCCAACCTTCCGGAAGATGCTGCACCAATAACGGCAGTTCCACCCACAGTCCGTTTACACAAAGCCATGTTCCAATGCCAAACAAAACGCAGAGTACGTCCACGTGAAAGTATCGCGACATTGTGTCTTCTTCTTCTTGGAAAACCTTTTTATCTTTAATCCCTTTGCTTTTGACACCAGAGACATGGTCAACAGTCAAACGCCATCATCTTTACTTTAAATGAATTCTTCTTTAAGGTTCCAGTTGTTAATTGTTCACGATTAAACTGCTATACAGCTGCTTATATCATGTTCCTTTAAACCTTCTAGCTGGAGAAACGGAATCACATGCTCTGTAACTCCTCCATCCATCCAACTGGACTGGATCCTCTGGAACTGGTCCGACCGGATTTCGGTTCGGATTCCTGTTTTCATGCATTTTTTTTGCAAAACCTAAATACACATGCATGAATACAAAGACTAAAAAAACAACAGGCGAACAGCTTGTCTTGTTTGTTTGCATGTGCTGAGCATGTAGTAGATGCTCTGGGGTTGCTGCTGCCGTTCGTGTAAATACCCAAGTGCACATACTCCCAACCCGCCTCAGTACTCCGCACTCTATGACAGCTCATCAGGACGCTCTAGAAAGCGGAGTCCAAACTCAAAAACTCAATTCCTCTTCTCTGTTTTGTCTTCTGAGCTGTCTATCTTTTGTCGGTCGGCTACCGAGCAAATTAATTTATTCTGATAAGCACAGCACAACAACAGATAAGTTAAACAGTGTGAAGATAACTAGTTATATGGATTTTAAATAACTTATGTGGCTGTCAGTATCAGTTTTAATTGAGAATTACTGCTTACTATTGTGTATTTAGGCGGCTAGCTAGTGAGCTCAGTTAGTAATATAAGCAGCTGATAAAGTTGGTGGAAAGTTAGTTTCCTCCGTACAATTATATATTTTACTTACTGTGAAATTCTAAAAGATATTTAAGGTGCTTTGAGAATAGTAAGTTGTCAGTTATACGATAGTTATTGTTGGGAAACTGGCGAGACTGGAATGAGTAGTATAACCGATACTCCAGTGCTTAAAAAGCATAAAAAGCACAAGAAAGATAAGGACAAGGCTAGAGGTGAAAAATCGGATGGTAAGTGTTGTTTGTTGGTAAACGGAATTCAAAAGGGTTTCTGAAGAGAAATAATGAACTTGTATGCATTTTCTTATTTTTAATTGGTCTTGTTTACAGGAGGAAGCACACCCTCTTTTTCTGGAACCCCTGGGTCGAATCGGCTGAAGCTAATATTGAAGGTGGGAGGTTCTTCTACACCGGAACATAGTGACTCACCAGGACCCTCATCTTCCATGTCGGTGTTGAATGTAGGGTACGACGAAGATTCTCAGCACTCCAACATGTCATTGTCGCAAATGTCTCACTCCAAAAAGAGCAAGAAGAAGGATAAGAAAAACAAGAAGGAAAAGAAACATAAACACAGACACAAGGTACGTCATGTCAGATACATTTTGTAGTACATTCTTGTGTGCATGGAGTATGTCAATGGCTAAATTACGTATATTTTTTACAGGAAAAGAAGAAAAGGGATAAAGATGAACTTGGTGACACCAGTTTAGTAATGGGAGTAGGAATGGCAATGGACGTCGACACAATAGAGTCAGCTTCGTCTGCAATGTTGGCAGCAACAAGCAAAGTTCTTGCCTTGAGTGATATAGGAATGGCTTCACCGTCTAGTCAAAGTCAGTTTGAGATAGATCTTGGGGGCGGAAGTACAGCTGGTGATCCTATAATTGAACAGGTTGTGGAGACGAAACCAGTACCTACATTGTACAAGCAGAAGCCTGGAGAGAAACAACCTTTCCAAAAACTTCTTGACCACTTGCTAAGGGTACATCTCTACTCTAATGTGTTTCTAAATTATGTTGGGAGACTACTACTTGTTTTTGCATGTGTGGAATTCTTATATTTTTATCGTGTGGATTTCTAGGCGTTACAAAAGAAGGATCCTCAACTATTTTTCGCTTGGCCAGTAACGGACAAAATTGCACCTGGCTATTCACAAATCATCAAAAAGCCCATGGATTTCAGCACAATGAAAACGAAAATAGATGAGGCAACGTACAATACTCTGCCTGAATTCGGTGTAAGTTTCTTGTTTACTCCTTATTGTACTGACTGAGTTATTTGAACATTTAAAAAAAGTCGTATTTGGTTTTTTATTTACAGGAGGATTTTAAACTGATGTGTAATAACGCTATGATTTATAACGGAACAGATACAATTTATTATAAGGTATGCGTGCGAACCTTAGAAGAAGGTGTAGTTTGTAAATGTCTTTGCTACCTGAATTATCATACTTCATTGGTTATCTTCGTTCGTACAAACTGTATTAATATCTATTTACTACATAATTTGTGACAGGCTGCCAAGAAGATATTGCAGAGCGGGATGAAAATTTTGGACCCAGAAAGAATAAGATCTTTACTTCCCCTAATACCTTCTATACGAGTATTATCAGAAGACGCGCTTGGATTTTGTCTTATCCCTGATCAAATTTCACAAGACAATCTGGATAATAGCCAGTCTGAAGAAGATAACCAGGAAAATATTTGCTTGGATCCAACGAAGAGCATTCATTATGTTCCACCTCATCCGAATGATCCGCCGTAAGTGTATATCAAAATCATCTCCTGCCAAAAGACTACTTCACATGCAAGAATAATGAAGGGTGAAACTGGAAATAAATTTGTACATGCATAACCCATCTTTCTAATAAAATAATCGAACAGAGACCTTTGCGGTGCCTTTTCGGACGATCTCACTACTGAAGAAATACTTCACCAAGCTAGGATTGCTGCTCGTGAAGCTGCACATAGACTTGCTACAAAGAAGCCGAATTCCAAGGTATTAATTATTCATCGATTTGCTTCCTGTTTTGCTTCTCCACATCGTAAATGGCTTTTATATTTATATGGCATGGAATTGGGTACAATTACGTTAATACATGGTTTATTGGAATGCTAAATCAATCTAATTTTTTTACCTGGTTTCAGATGGGGTTCTTGAGACAAAGAGCAGATGGAAGCACCTCTCTGGCAATATTAACACCATGTTCGGGTGTTTTACCTGGAACTCAGGAGCAACCGGTTACTTTAAATGTTATGGTTGGGAAGTTGGCCCAAGGGACTACGCAGCTACAAGGATACAAGGACGAAAAGAAAAACATACAACGTACCGGTATTCATTTGTTATCATTTTCTTTTGAATCAATACATTATTCCATTCAGTTAATATACGGATGGTAAACCGTGATATTTCAGTTAAGCCTTTGTACTACGGAGCGTACAGTTCCTTTGCTCCTTGTCTAGATTCCACTTTTTCTAACTTGACACCTGCTGAATCAGAAATGGTGCGATCAACTTACGGAGAAGAGACAGCGATACAATATGCAGAAAGGTACTATACATATTATTATGCACTTTAAATTAAATGTATCAATGTTGCAATTTGAAACTTTAATTAAGACACTCATTTCTATCCACTATTTCGCAGTATGATCGAGTTTGCTAAAGGATGTGATTATGCAATGTACATGGTCGATGAACTTCTGGACACTGTGACCAAAGGGGAGCACAAGAAAACAGTGAATGTTGTTGAAGAGAGAAAGCGTGTCGAAGAAGAAGAAGCGCGTGTAAAGAAAGAGCAAGAGGAATTTACAAAACAATTGGAAATGGAATGGGAAAATGCTACAAAGTTGCCCTCCCAAAACGCTGCACCAACTGCTCCTGATGTTAATTTCGATTCTTTAAGAAGTCTCAGTGACTTGGGAATCGATACGTCGTTTGTGGAGGAATTCAAGAACCAAGGAAATCCAGAGTAAGTAGCAGTTAATTCATGCGGTTCTAACCTTCGTGTCTTACAACGTTTACCAACAAACTGTTTCCTTGTATCTGCATTTTAGGGTCACTGTTAAGCTAGAGGAAACTGCTCAGCTCATTGGCGATTTACAGAAAGCACAAAACGATAGGCTCCGTTTGCCAACACATCCTCATCCTCCCCACGCTCCCTTGCCATCAGATGAAGAAATTCGACTAGCAGATCGTATTACTGAAAATCTAACAGAACTTGCAAAGGGCGTTTCTCCTGGTAGCATCGTCTCGGAAGAAGCACTAAGGAAAGCTATGGGTGTTGACTTAGACTCAGCCACTTTCAGGTACGGTATTCCGGAACCTGAACCGCAGCCACTCCCTCAAATGCAGCAATTTGAACTGCCCAGCACAGTACCAGTACCAACACCTGTAGAGATGATGGAGATGGAGATCGCAGAAACTGTTGAAGATTTGAAGCCTGAGGGTATGATTTATTGATATATATATATATATGTTATTTTCTAGTATCTTGAAATTAAAAGCGATTAAAATTTGTTTTGTTTAATTTGACAGTGATGTCATTTCCGCCTACAGCAATGGAAATTATTGGCGAAAGTACAGATGGTAGCATCATCACCTCAGAAGTAGCTCTGGAGATACCAATCAGTATATCGGAAGCAACTATTAATATTTCGGAGGCGGTGCCCACGCCTTCTGGTGGTGAACCAACAATTAGTTCGACAACTGGCACTCCACCCGAAGTTATACTGAGCGATCATGACCTCCCTCAGTTGTGAGATATTTGAATAGATCATCCAAGAATTAATAGCTACTTACCGTCAGCACAGAGGTCAGTGGTACTGGAACATAATGCGAAGGTGATTTACCAATTTGTTAGTTGATCTGATCTTGTTGATTGCTTTACAATTACAATACATGCAAGTTTTATCATTATCACTGAAGAAATCTGTGCCGTTATGAAAGTGATTAGTGAATAACTTGGAGTTGTAGATAAATGTAAACTGTTAGTTTCATGCTTTGTTTGAAATTATTGTGAACCGAGCAAACTGTTAATTTGATTTAGGAGTAAATCATAGCTTTTTTATTTATAGAGACACAAATTGTTGGATATGTTGTGTATCATATTTTAATGTTAAATTATAATGGTATATAAATACAAACATGTTAATAATAAATTCCAATAAATGGTTGTTGGTTTTACAAGAATATTGTTTAAAGTTTTACATTGACTTTTACAGATAGGATTTGTTTGTAATAGTAGTAGTATGTATAAGTACACAAATACATGAATTTTATTATTTTGTATAGTACATTAGGATAGAATATCTTCGGTATTCATCGGTGGCTGGAATTCATTTTGAGGATTTATACATGAATTATCATTATTAGAACTGTGCCATAATGAACTGGTTAACACTCGATTGTATTCACAATAACTACAAACACTACTAGCACAATATGTACATGATCTACCACCTACAGCAGCTTTCTGTTATAATTTTGTATGTACAAGAATAATATTGAATTTTATATCTACGTGACTTCTAAAGAGATTAAAGTTACATAGCAGTAAAAACAAAATAGACTATTTGGAATAGTACTTCAGTTTCGAGAGATTTACGAACGGGAATGTTAACCAACACACCTGAAACTTGTCACATAAGCATACCAAATAGTGGACCACTAGGAAACTGAATATTTTCACAGCAAGTCGACGACGGTGAGGGCAACAATATAATATAAACTTTCTATTTGGTTATACATAGTAAGAAATAGAAAAGGCCGATGATAGTTTTAATGAGTTAATGAGTACTTCCAAACAAGTAGGTTGGTTATTCTTAAACGTTTGAGGTTTTACTTGTATCATTACAAATATTACTTATAGTTAGTAAGGTTTCAGTGGAACATATTATGCGACAATAAGAACACCAATCAATTAATTGTATCAGTATCCAAAGTCCTATGTAGGTAAAGACAATTTTAGGCTCATTTTGGCAGCTACATTCACTTTCCAAAATAACTTTCACACGGATTTTACTTAAGAGTATATTGCATACAAGGAAACATACCGCTACTCCTACATACTACCTATTTATCTATGTATATACCTTTTGCAAAATTGGGGAACTATAAGGTTGGGCTATACAACTAACTTCATTCATTCAGGTTGAGTATATAATTGTTACTAGACCACTTGCTCATCACCGGAAGTAGCACATCATTCGCTCGTAAGTTATGAAGCGTTTCTGGAACTAATACACTAAAGGTACGCATACAAGCACCCGTATTTGCATTTAGGTATAATTTTCACCTTTTCTTGATAACTTTACTTTTATCCTTCACTCTCTTCTGATAAATCAATATACTGGCTCATAAAACCTATTTGTTGGTTTGAGTTTCACTGAAATCAATCATTTCCTTTCTTGTACTAATGATCATACATACACATATAATACATTTTTGTTGTAAAGGACTGTCTGTGACTGTGACAAAACTCAAGGACCACCAAGTGACGTTTCAGGAATAGCATTCTCCAGTTATCTCCGTTGATGTCACCAGTCAATTCACTACTTTTACATATATCATGAGTTACCTACTGGGAATATAAAACGTCTGGTCATTAACTGACCGGGTACTTTCCTATTCCAAATTTAGTCTCCAGCAGAGTTTTTTATTTGCATTGCACCTAAATTCTATCCACCTCACCGCTATTTATCTACCGACATATTATTAGGTATTCTTAAAACCACAGTATAATTTTACATCGTTTACATCCATACATTGCATACATATACCTTTTTCTTTCATAGGTTCGTAAAAATCAAATATGCAATTCTTGTTCATAAATGGTGAAGTGTTTTCAGTGACAAATGACGACTGTGCTTAATTTTCATTACGTTAACCTAGCAAACTCATGTACTTACGATTTGTAACAAGTTGTAGGAGAAAACGTCAGTGGTGAAAGACAGCGTGTTAAAAGAACAGAGATAGTATGAATTAAAGTAATTCTGCTAACGTCATTGATAATAGTTATGTGTTATTTAGTGCCCTTTTTGTAAATATCATCATCAGATACAGCTATAATAGTATTACATTACAACGTGCACTCCCGAACTCACATTAAAAGTCTAGCTATATTCTCATTAAATGAATACTATTGACACATTGCATGCATTCTAGTATGTACATACATTCATATTGTAAGTTGTAGTTGTAAGTAAGTGGCATACGTACACTGTACACTACTTTTCTAGGACCTACCAAAGCACCACCTACATTTCATACATCCTGTTTAACTAACGTCATCAGCTAATTAATGTGTAGCAGTTCATATCACATTTTACTCAATCATCGACTCATATCTAGCTGTCGTCTATTACCCAATCCTGCTGAACTCTGAACTTCAAAGCACTTGATGTGGGGAATGTTGAGACTGAAATAAATATCTAAGCCCTTGTTCTCCAAATAAAATAAAATAAAATCAACTTCATAAGCATGATTAGGTAGTTAGTCTAGTACATTACTTTTGTTCATAATCAATCAATCATTAATATCAGCATTGCTCTACAGAGACGCACACATAAGGCACGAACCAAATTTGTGTAAAGCGGATAGATGTTTCTTTGTGAGTCACCTTATGTACATTTTGTCAGAAACAGCAGACAGTAGACAAAAGCTTTAAGTGAACTGGGCTACGGCTCCTTCTCAAAGGGTTTAGTTCAACTGTATGTTTTTCTTTGTTCCAACTTTAGAGTTGTTACTTTTTTAATACTAAATCTATTATGCCCTTGGTCTCTTTTCAGTTCGACTACATGAACAACACAAATCCCAACACAGAGTGTACAAATTCTCCACTTAAAATGTCACGAGTAATATAAATAGCCGCATTCCTTTCCACAATAAATAATTACACGGGTGCCTGACAAAAGAAGAGCAGATGAGAAACGAACACAAGTAAAACCACAGGAAATTGAAATTAACAAAAAGTTCATTCGAGGCCTGTGGCTATCGTATTTTCAGCGTTTATAATGGCAATGGATGGAGCCTTTAGAGAAAGAAAACATACAAATACAACTAGGTAATACATAACCTTTGTAATTAACCTATAAGTACACATAATGTACTCCACTGGCCTGGCACTCACTATTTCTGCCAAATTTGAAGAAACTATAATTTAAAAGGTCATGTAATGTTATGGAATATTTAAAGGCTTGCTTATCCGCCACATTAATTTTAAAGGAGAAGGGTAGTACTCAATGTCCCTATACGGAAATGTGAGATATTAACGGGAACACATAGTAGTTTGCCAGTGACATTTTGCGTTTAAATATTTTCATAATTCTTATGCATTTGTTGGTATAAACCCTGAAGAATCATAAGTTCTTCCTAAAAACCTGTAAATTATAAGATACCATTCATAAGACGACAGGCTAACCATCGAACTTTGTGATGATGATGATAGAAACAGCATTTTATCGAATCGATCTATGCAGTATATATGGCTGATAATTACTGTAAATGTGAATGACATAAAAATTAATATATCCTATGACTAGACCTTTGTAGTAAAAAGTTATCGATTTCCCCCGTCTCTAACGTGAGCTTTTGCTTACTTTCTTATTTTGTGCTGTTTGAAAGAATGAACCTTTTCTCTTTTACCCAGACTCTATTAACTATTCCGGTTCGTTGATTCTCTCAAGTGGTCCTTTGGAGATTGTTGTTGTGGGGGTATTTGATATTCACAGGAGGAAACCAAGAGAAAAGCTAGCTTGCTAGACTGTAGACGTCAGCACATCAACAAACAGAACGGTCTACTCCCACTCCCACTTGAAAGTGGGTACATGTACAAAATACCTTTAGCACTACGATTTCAGCATTTTTTTACTTTTTTGTTCGTGACGATGGTCGAGAAATTACAGTTCGCTAGCAAAAGACTCAGAAAACTTGAAATAAATAGATAATCAAGACTCCAGTATATATATAACGTAAATCATATGAAACTTATAGAAATGGGGAAAGTGCAATACATATATTTGCTTGCCTTCGCCACAAGTAAAAGGAGCTTGTTACGTCAATCTGCACACAAGTTTGTTTACGCTTGTTAATTCCAATTAAATGATTGTGTCATTGTTGATTTTATCAAGTTATTTAACGTTCATTAAACTAAGAAAAGGCTTACAATTTCAGTTGAAGCTTTAAGAAATGTCGGCAAAAACTACACTTACTGTCATGTATGCCTTTATATCCTACATAATTTACCAATAGACGACTCCTGGTAGGCCTGTAATTTTACAGCTAAGTAGTTTCTTCATCACTGGACATTTCCATTCCAATTAACGCAGCGAAGCAACTTCAAACCTCAACCTTGCAGCTACCTTTTGCATTTTTGTAAAATAAGAAGTAAACATAACCGGGGAATTGTTAGTTACTACCAAAAACCTAAGCCAAACTTGATAATTCTGAAAATATTGGGAGAACATGTTAGCCATAATGAACTAACATCATACATTTTTCGTAGTCTAAAATATTTTCAAAAGTAAGAACAACATTTTCCTAACGATGTGAACTTTCTTTTCCAAGAAATTCCAGTTAAAAAATCACATCCGTTTTAGGCCTGTCATTTTGCATAATATATTAAAAGTGACAGATGGATTAGTTGTTTTTCTGCTCCTTCCAGATTTTAAGAAAAGTGGGAGCCTACAAGAAACATCCTTTTGCACAAGCACATCAACAAAAAGCGAAAGCAAAGCAACCGCATTCATCCAGATTCACATTTTACAGCATCTTATCAATTTTATCGCACACACAAAAAGGATTAAAATCAGGAATAGATTGTGTCTTGCATGGTTATACACGTATGCACCGTAAACATCCAATTCAGACAACAACCCTGAAAACTACTCAGCAAACAAACTGCACAACATATAAGCTATAAGTACTAACTGTACTGCACAATGCTACTTTTCCTATTTTATTTGTACATATTGTACACATGGGATCCATCAAGATAAACTTACGTTCTACACTTAATTTTATTTAACTTAAATAAGTACCTATTTCTAAACAAAGAAAGATGTTTATTAAAATGAAACTATACACTCTACAAAACACTCATACACATTATTTGCTAGTGTAGTACCTCTCCGTTTTGCTTGATATGCAGCAACAAATCTTGTTTGTTCGTGTGCGGAAAGCAATTTTGGTAAATTAAAAAGCAAAGAAAAAGTTGTAGAGTTTATGGAGAACTCTCTGTTCTGTTGAGTATTACTGGCCTTTATACAATACACCTACGAAGAGTTACATACATATACATAAATAACAAAAATATTATATACTTTACAATAAACGATTTTTATTACATCTGTTAGTACTTTCCATTGATATCTACAAACCCAGACAGATTAGACGTGAACGTGAGAAATCATAAGGAACATAATATATTCAATACTGTGTTAGTAGAAAGAGCGTGTAATTATACGAGTTCCCATATTGAAGAGTCAAAAATGAGAGAAAGAGAGAGATAGATAGAGAAACAATTTATTTACGATTACAGACTCACAATAATAGTAATCCAGTATTGGTCATTCAAAGAAGACGTGAAAGAAAGAAGCTCTGAGCAGAACTAAAAATAGTTCTTATTTAGTTGATATACATATATTATGTTACACATTCATATAGCATACTGTATATACATTCACCAGATAGATAGATAATGAGATACGCTTTAGAAACATACTCAAGTTATTTAGTGTAATACTCTTGAGTTATTAAAGGATAATAAAAATGTAGAAGATGGAAAATTAAAATTTATTTGAGATAAGAAAACAATGAAAAATTGCTTTTGAAAAAACATTTCCATAAATAAAACAAGTATTTTGTGTGAACATTAATACTACCAGAGAATACTACCGAGAGAGTTAGTGATGCTTTTAATAACGTTATAAATCGTTGTGGAAAGACCAAAAACCACCGTCCAGGACGATTTTTTTCAAAAAGAGAAAACGATAAACAACGATTTTTGTGTTGCTAAGATACTTAAATACTTACATTATTAGAACTACTATATAAAGAGTAAACATTTTCACAGGAAGTTATAATATAGAGATATTAAATAACAATACTTAACAGTATAAGATATTTCTAAGCTACTGTTGTGTATGAAGTAGTGTTTCAAAGAAGAGATAAAGTAGAAGTAGTGATGCCGAAGAAGACGATGAGATTACACTGATGACAATGAAATATATATAACACGTAATTAATTATACTATATAGATAGAGTACGGTACTTTTAGCAGACACCAAATAGAATAGAATATTTATATAAATAGAAGACAGAATGAAATGCATTCAGAACGATAGAAGAGATAGATAGTAATAATGATAATAAGAGTATTACGAACAACGGCAACTTGCAAAAATGAAAGAGCAGAAGAACAAGAACAGCAAGAAGAAAGAGATACTTTCCAAACTGCAACAATTAGCCAACATCAAGGAGCACGAAGTGACGGAGCGGCTGCATCATTACTCTGCGACAATCTGCGTATATAGTGAAGAATATGAGATTAGACAAACAAACAACGACACACACACAAATTCATATTTCACTGGCGACCATTTTATATTTAATACGAGAACAGTAAATAGAAAAACAATATATATATATATGCTGTTGAGTTAATAGTCATTCATGTTAGTAAATAGGTCGTTTCACCAAGTACGAACAAGAGGAAATTGGATTTTGATGTATCCAAAATAAAATACTTGTTACTATATAATTTGTTATTTATGTAAGTATAAGTAGTAGTATGACCGGAAATATATTTATGGTGAGCGTGTGATTTGGTACATTTTAAGATTAGTAGTATTAGGATTTATCATGCATTAATATTACCTACTTATTATATCATCTTATTATTTTACAGTTGCGAAATATTTTTATACATTCTGTCGGAGGAGTTGTGAGTGTAAAAATAGGGGCACCATGAGTCAATCAAAGGTTCGTCACATAATAAATGCGACTTAGGTGAGTTTATTGACGTACGTTACATTACCTGCCTCTTCATTTTCTGTCAATGAAAAGGTACAAGGTCTAAGGAGCTAGAGAGAGAACTAATCTATACTGATGTAAAATTTATCCATATTATAGGCAATTAGAGTGGTTTTTTTGAAAAGGATATTTTTTTTGGTTTTATATTAGAACCAATAAGAAAACTGATTCAGTGATTCTCATGCGTACTCTGTATCAGTGGAGACTCCTCGGTCAAGGAAAGGCCGATGATGCTCATTACTCCCATCGTACGAGTTTTCCCCAGAGTGGTGGCTGGAATGACTTCCTCCTCTGGATGTGGCTCCTTGAGGCTGCGGATGTTGATGAGCATGAGCATACGCAATACTCTTCTGGTAGCTGAACAGTTGCCGCTCTAAACTGTAGTTTTCTGCTTGCAAAGCTCCGATTTCTCTCCTAATGAAACATGATCACAGAAAGAGAAACGATGAAAAATTACACCTTTCGCATTTTCTAAAACCAGAGTGACATTTGCTAACAGGAACATAACAACTCTGATACGAGTAGTTTAGTTTACTCCAAAAGCCAAAAAAGGTTGTTACGAATAGGCTACATGTGCGTTACCTCATTTGGAAGTTGTGCATCCGCGTAACGTCATCATATTTGTGGTACGTGGCTTGAAATAGTAAATAGGACTCTCCCCATTCAATCTGAATCCGCACTTGACGTTTGTCATTTAGGTAAAAGCTATTCGGGTCCCGAACCTATAACCATTTTTAAGGCGAGAAGTAGGAAGAACAGAACGAGAGCGAGAGAGAGAAAGACAGAGGGCAGAGAGAAAGAACAAGAGAAAATGGAACATCACATCACTACTACTTACAACATATAAATCACATCATAAATTACATTCTTTATTATCCCATCAATCTACTAAAACAGCAAAGAGTGTCACAAAATAATGATCTACGCTGTGCTACACGTTAGTAGTGTATAGTATTTTTCATGAGAGTGCGATATAGGGGCGTAATGAAACACGCTTAAATATTAGAGGAAGGCTAACGGGGACGGAGAACGATTACAGTAGTCAAAACCGCGGTGGCAGCAACAGCGGTTTTCGTTCTCTGACAACATTTCCCAACATTTTTGGGTGCTAGTGCTAAGCATTATCATCATCCACAATACCACAAACATACATACTTACTTGTAAGTATTTCAACTTTTGAATTAAAGGTTCTTGAAATGTTCAGTATATTATATAAACCTAATGTATAATACAGTCAGGAACAAACGGTAGGCATGTTGGCTACTTTCTGCAGGATGTTGTTTTCATCTCTGACAGTAAAGGTAAAATGATGTTGTCAAAGTGGCAGCTCAGCAAACAGCTTCCTTTTCCAAGTCATCAATGAGTACAAAACGGTGAAAGGTTACATAACATCATGCATGTAACAATAAGCAGTAGAAAAGTGAAAGAGTCTGTCAGAAAGCCTAACGAACTTACATAATGGGCTACACAATATGAAGTTGATTCGTGTAATATTAGGATCATGGAGATATTATGACAAAAATCATGCTGAGCCTGTGGCAAATCCTAAAAAATCATTTATTACTTACAAAAGAAGGAAGAAAATTGATGAGCAGTCGAATGAGCCTAGTGAATATGAGTGTAAATGTGACTGACAGTGACAATAAAACATACCTATGACAAAGCAACAATAATGAAATCATACGAGGTATTTCAAGACGTCCACACTAGAAGCACAATGATAAGATGATATGCATAAAGCCAGAAGGTTGCCTAAGAAGAACAAATATGTTTGAAAAAACGAGGTAAAAGACAATATTGTTTGAGGGCAAAGATAAGATAGACACTACAGTTTCACAAAAGAAAATGGGAGCTATTAGCAAAGAGTAAAAAAAGAGCTGTCAAGCAGTCATAATGAACATTCACTGGTTTGACAGATGGCACCCAAAATACAACATTGTGGTGTGGTAACAACTGGCACATAATAGGCAGTAATGGTGGTCCCTCATGTTCATGTTGTACCTATGAAGAAGTCTATAAGAACGACCACAATTCACAAGTGAAAGTCGCAGAGACGAATGATGATAATGATGTCGACAAGGGTGGCACATGAATTCTATGAATTACATATATGTATATAGGTATTTATACCATTCCTACTTAGTAACGTTAAAATCTGTTACATCAAAAGCGTATGAATGTAAAACGGAAACACCAGATGAGAATACCAACCACGATAGATATACTTCTTCTGCATAATAATAGTTTTTGATGGCGAGCTAAGAATATTTGTGCCACTGATGATGATGCTATGCTAAGGAATTTTAAATAATTTATGTATATGTATATCCATAATGGCTTGTGGGTTGTAAGCGGCTAGCAGCGGCAGCTGCATTTTGTAGTTATTCGTCTGTCTACCATTCCTGCAAAAAAGAACTCCTGAACTGAAATGAGAGTACGTACATGCACATTTCCCAAATGAGCGTGTATGTCATGTGCTTAGGTAGATATATTATAATACATACATGTTGTAAGGTGCTTGTGTAGCGTTGTATGCAATATGCGTAATGCTAAGTTGCCTTACAAATGTCAGGTTCGATATACCTATGTATGCAGCATGTGTGCAGATTGGTAATGTTTATATGACAATAAATTGCCGATGGAAAACAATTAAGTTTTGTTTTTAAAGAAAGAATGACTTGGGAATGTTCCGAAGTCGGGTAAGCATCAACGTCTTCGAAAGAAGGAAATGATGCAGGAATATTTCCGAGGGATAGGGCTCACGGAAATCGTAGAAAGATAAACTTTCAGAGCAGAGCTCTTACGATTCATCGAGAGTGATTACTCACGGCAAGGATAAAAAACAACTGACCATGATTGAGGAGCGGCGGAGGCTATTTATACTCTCCGTCTTAAATAAGAAATACATTGTTTGTGCTCTTTGTATGGACAGAAGGTCCAGACAAAGGAAACGAGAAAAAGTAGAGCACATTTTTTCCTCACAATGGGTTCATCTGCATATTATGCAGGAATACCCAAATTTGTACCCGACAATGTTAATACATCTCAGCATGTGATATACGTACAGCACAACAGGAAAGTCCGTATCAAGTTTCCCTTCCTGAGATCGTAACCCGAATATAGCAGTAAAACTGTTCATTTTGAAATTGAAATGTAACAATGGGAAAGGGGAAACGGAGAAAGATTTTAATGTACACGAAGATTTTGACACAATATACAGGGATGTGAAGAAGACGGGCATGTAACATACATACTTCACTCCATTTTAATATTTATTACTGACGGATTGATACACAGGAGGAATCTCATGCGTAATTTCAATCCACCGCTTCCTTCGTTGTTCTCCGCATCTAAAAATGTTGCCATTTTGCACAGTCCCCTACGTCTTGGTAGATATGTAGATGCGAGGAGATTCATCGCTATAAATTTTAAGCGCGTTATGATGCCATGGGCCATCACAATATAGTGTACTGCTTCCTAAGCCCTGAGAAGAAACAGTGGGCTTAACGCGACAAGTCTCATCAGCGTTGGGCATTGCGAGAATGCTCTAATTTAATAGGTAGAAGGGATTTTCGTCTTCAAAGGCAAGAGAAATTTGGGAGCATTTCCTGGTTTATTGCAAAAATGTAACAAGCCTCATATTATATTATATTATGCACTTACTTCATATATAGAGCATTGAACACGACTGTTTTGGAGAAATGGAACATGTGAGGTTATTAGCAAGATGGTATTTCAAGTCTAAGTATGGTAGGATATTAAGTTTTTGAGGCATAAACTCTCTTAAATAGCCTGTGACAGCACATCAACCAATTTTTGGTAGATGGACTATACCAAGTAGGCGGTAAATACTTTTTTCAAGGTAAATGCTTTTCTAACATAAGTTTGTAGATGACTAGGCTAGGCATGATCATTGGCTGCCGTTCTTTTAAAAAGTTGGTTCTACAGTAATAGGTACAGCATAGTTAGTTAACTAGATACGTTATAAATATTATAGTATTCAACCGTTAGGTACATAGCACAAGGATACAAGACCTGTGCTCACTGTCTTGTCTCTAAAGAGTCATTAAATACTACCACCAGATAGAAAGTCACGCCAAGCAGATGAAAAAAGCTGGTGAAGAGAACCAGCTATATGGCTGCTGCCACATGAAACAAAACTCTTCAGACATTCACCATGTGTATCTTCGCAAAGGAAGAATCGTGTGTCCCTTTTCTTTTCACTGCATGCCTAGTGAACCCACACACCACACTACAGAAGAAAAGGAAAATTCATGCATGGCATAAAACGTATATTGCAAAGATGAGTGCACACTGTGGCCAAGAAGAAGTACTTCATCAGGTGAAGTGAAAGCACACAAGGTAGGCTTTGTTTCTTGTTTTTTAGATGAACAGGTATTAATGTATTAAGATGGTATACTGACTGACGTAACAACAAGGAAGCCAGGAAATACTCCTTTTTTTCTTTTTGGAAACTCGACCTTTTATAACCCTCATCATCAGTGGCAATATAAGCAAGCAGGCAAAGAAGAAGGGCAATAAGGTATTATTATTGCACACATGTCGTCGTTATTAAAGGAGAAACCAAAGCGTATTACCGAGAAAAGGAGCGACAGATAGAGAGAAGATAGAGGAGTTTATGATTCCACACACAAAATCGTGGGTAAAATGGAATGAGGAACATGCTTGGATGGATTTTCTCAAAGAAGAGGAGACAGAAGCCAAACGCTACACACACTTTGCTGGTACAACAGAGCTAGAGGCAACCAACAGGAAAAGCAAAGATGAATGAAGTGCTGAGAACTAACAGGACTTGAACTAGAAGCCGTTGTTCAGTAGATATGAGCACTGGGTATTCGCCTGTGTAACTTTGCTACTATTGCTATAAACCCATTCATTTCACAGATCTTCTTTGGTGGAAGTGGTACAGATTTTCTCTGGAGGAAAGCTTCTATCCTTTAGTATTAGGCATTACTGCTCACCTCTTAAAGTATTAACAACAAACTGATGATCTTGTTATACAACATATTATTATTATTATGGAATAGAGTTTAGTTAGGCATATAAACGCTCTGTATTCGTCAACACATTACATTTTCCGTCTTGTGTAACTCATTTACATTTATGGTGTAGTTAGAGGATATTATTGTCTGTCAGTAATTGTCAGTAATGTTTTTATCACGGTTGAGCAACATCGCTATCTCCCTATTTATCACTGTTGGTCAACTTTTAAGTGAGGGTTTTAATGGGAAGATTAAAATTCATTACGATTTCGCAATGTAGATTTATGAATAGCTCATCTCTACATTTTGTGGAATCATCTCAGTAGAAAATTCAAATGCTTCTCAGTTTCCTCTATTCGGTAACCCTTCCGACTGCTATTTAGGGTAAACTGAGCTCTGCTGCGATACTGATGCTTAAACTTTCACAAGAGATGAGGAGCATTAGATTAGAAGGAGGCCATTTGGATAAACTGTTATATATAAAACATGGGCATATCACGTGATATTAAACATAACTCTATGATTTTCTCTTTTTATTTTATCATTTGAAGTAGATTAATCCTAACAATTTCATCTTATCCACCAGAAGCAGACACACAACTTTGTTCAAATTGAAATGTGACACAAACAAAAACTACCTGTCATTTAACAGATCGTTTTACAACACAAACATTGCAATATATATGTATACATAACTCTGGACAATATCAGCACAAAAGTAAACAAAAAGACGAGAACATTAATGGTATGTCAGAGAATATAAACAATAGCCGTAGAATAATGCCTGTTAGTTTTCATTTACAGGTATGTATTAGTTCCGTATAATTTCCCTGTTGATAGTAACATAGTTGCATAATACAGTTTTGCCTGTAAATGCTCACACATGAGATATAATCATAGTCTCGATATTTTATGCGGAAATAATGATACCCTCAAAACGGGTGTTTTTCTTTTCTTTTCGTATCTACATCATGAATCCACTTTTACGATGCCATCATCATGAATCATAAATGAATAAAACTCTGGTGAAACGAATTTGATGTTCTTTTCTCGGAACATAAACACAGCAAGGCTGTTTTCCTTATTGCACACGTGCTTCGCGAGTAAAACAGAAATGATAAAAAAGCTCAAGGAAATAGTCATGTAGCAGGTCTCCTGCTGCGCTAACAAGAAGTGAAGAGTATGCATCAAAATGGCAATTTTATGTAGATTCAAAAAAGGATGCAAAAGGTGTATGTGTATGCATTATTATTAGTCATTTTCAAAGTTACAAAGCAGATCCCTACATATATATTGTACATGGGCACATATAATAATTCTTATGATTCACAAACAAGCATCCTTTAAACTTTCTCCTAGAACCCGCTTTGATGCTTTCTCTGCTGCTGTCACACTGGCTGATCCTTAATAACATTGCAAGTAAACAGAATCACTATTACCGCCAACAACCCAACGGAAACATAAAAGCATGTACTAACGACCTCTCAAACAAGTTGCATGCATTCATTAACTTTCTTTTCTGCGCCTTATCGAACTAGAAAAACACGTACAAACTGATAAAGCAAAATACACAATAGCAGAATGGTAGTGGCAGCACAGCGAAAGGAAAGAAAAGCTTTTCATTCTGCAAATTAGCTGTTCTCAAAAAACTACAGTGCTTACTCAAAACAAATTATCTGCTAGCCTGTTTTGTGTTTAAAATATTTGTGACAAAACAAGATATGTTCAGTTCAATCTTTCGTATTATTCTCCCTACCTCATTTGTCTTTGTTTGTTAGATTTTCCAAGAAAAATGAAGGGGTGAACATAATGGTGATCATTAGGTATCAATTGTTTGTTGCAATTTTCTCATTTTTCTGTAATGATGATACCTTTGGAACACTCATAATTCGTAGGCCAAGAACATTAGCGTTTTGCTTTAAGCAATAATTTTCGCCTAATTACTATAATCATTTAAGCATACATTTCAGCACACAATTTCAGACATATTACATAAACATGTGTTATGCTTATACTGTACACATAGAAATTGCTTTTGCTCTCAATGCAGCAACTTCTTTTTTTGCACATTTTTTGCGCACAGTAATTGCTTTCAAAGCAAAAATATTGTTGAGAGTTTTGAAAGTATATACAACTATTTAGTTAACGGTAAAAGAAGAAGGACACTAAAAAAACTACACAAATATCAATTTTTGAGCGGTATTTTTCTTACATCTTGCAACAGTTTCTCCCCATTGCTTCGATTCCCAAGGCGTAATTGCTTCATAGGGCTCTGCTCAATACATGGATGGTTGTGGGTGATGGTGTTTTTTTTGGATGGAGAAGGGTACGGTAGCGGTGGTGGTGGTGATGGTGGTAGATGGAAGTATTTGGTGAAGATGGTGAAGAGAGAAAGGCATACATACACAATACATTTATTTTACAATGGAAAGTCAGTACAAATAGTACAAGAGTAAAAAGGTGAAAGTTTGAGACAATATACATAGAGATACATTGGATTGTATGAAGTAGGCACACATAAAAATATATATAACCACATTGAGAAAGAGAATTTAAGGAGGATCATGGCAGGTGGCATCAGCAGCAGGCGTAGGGGCAGCAGGTTCAGAGGTCAACAAGTGCCGCGTACGTACGTACAGCAATTAAAAAAAGAGACAAAAGAAGAAATATATTTTGTACAAGAGAGATAATAAATTGTTGGTAATTATATGGTCAAAACGACAGGAGACAGAAGTATATTAGCTACGATTTGCATGATATATACAATTTTACCAATAATTATAGTATATACTGGACCGCCCTTCTAAAAGTTTCAATAAACCTAAAGTATACTGAATACCAATGGGAAGAGTATCAAAATAGTCTAAAGTAGGTGATCAATGGTGGTAATAATACGGCGTGTAATCCACTTTTGTTTTACACAATCTAATGTAAGGCATTTGTTTCGGTGAAAGTTTCTGTTGGGTGTGCAGTAAGAAAATGGGCTGTATGTCATAATGCCAAGAAATAACAATGGAGGTAGGTGGTGGCGGTGTGGTATTAATAAACTTTGTGGTAACTTATTATTTTCGGTCTATAAGCAGCCAATCTGCTGAATCGTAGAATATGCTCCTTGTTTTATTACTGCTCTGGTGGAAAGTGAGAAGGAGGAGGGAGTGGGAAAATGGTATAGGTTTATAGGTACTGATGTTGATATTTGAAAATATAAGAAGGTTAATTATTTCATACTGTTATGGGAAGCCATTAAAAGGCAGCTTGTGGGCAGGAAGTATATAAGTACTTGCTAAACTGTCGTATATATAATCAATGTAGGTAGATACTACAACTTTGTATATATGTGCATTAAGTTTTAATGTGTACAGAGCAAACAATCGAAAGGATGGAAGCGGATTCACTGGAAGGCTTTCACTTTTGCTACAAATGTCTACTGCTACGTCATAACTGTCATGAGAGTTGCTGAGGTGTTCATGATTGGATGATGAGATGACATAAATGAGCTTAACAAATATGGTGATAGTGGGAAATGGAACTGGAATGATAAGGGAGGAAAAGTAAACTGATACGTACCTACATTCGGTTCCATTGCAAATATAAATAAATAGAAAGGAGAACGGAGAACTAGTGACTATATTCGATCACACTTTCGAAGCGTTTTCATAAGGAATGTATTGCAATATCCATTTATATATCGGTTTTTACCTTCCTTTACTTGAGACCAAAAACTGAATGGGAACTGAAATGTGTGTGTGTCGGAGAAAGGTAAACTACGTACTTCGTGTTGGTGTCAGCATGTCGACAGGAGAATTGAAAGCTATGTAAATAGTCTACTCTGGAAGATTTGAAAGAACTACTAAAACCGATTGTGTTTCGCTGAATCATCCTTTTAATAATGTATCATTTCATGAAAAGAAATTACTTATTCTCGCTGTTACTCCACTCATAATGGATATAGGTACATAATGAAACACGTTCGATACAAATTTTTACTTTAAAGTTAGCTGGGGTGCTTCACAGGAAGCCTCAACAATTCTATGTATTCACCACAATCGTAATAGCCGTGTCAGGTAAGACGACGGGCACCAGCACCACCACAAAAAGTAACGCGACACCCACGCTATTTTGTACACAAGCTACTTAACCTGCCTTTGTTTTGCATTCTGTTGACAGTGTGCTGGTGCAAACTAATTACATTAGTGCAACGTGCTTGCCTTACACGACAATCAATGTTATTGAAAAACCTCAAAACAAACAATGATGCTTAATGGCTCTTTCAAACGACCAATACGGACAAATGATATAGTAATGTAGGTACTATAACAAAATATGTACAACGTGCTTATGTATGTACGTATGTATATTTTGAATTTAGAGCCCCTGGACTCCTACAATAAATAAGATAAACAATTGCTGTCTTCAAATGGCACTTGACTGACGGAATGTAGTTGTAGATTTTTCATTGAATTGAATAATTATGTTGATTGTGAGTGTGAAGAAAACTACATGTCGCTTGTCAGCTATCATAAATATTTTCTGATACTTGTTTTACGAAATTGGTAGTCTAATTTCTCAGGCATCCCATGAATATTTCAATCTACAATATTTGTAGAACATTGTCTCCCAATTCGATGAGTCATGAGTCCATTTATTGTCCGTTTTAATACCACTAAAATATGTCTTGTATTTCAGCAACGTTTTCTACATTTCGTTTCCAGTAAATATTTCCTGTAAATGACTACTGCTGTGACCAAAGTTCTGACCTTGCACATTCTACATTCCATGTATATGTATTTCCATTCCATATTTACGAAGCAAATGTAAGCGTGGGTACTCGTGGCATCAGAGAAACCTAATGTAATACCTACCTTCGAAGCAATGTCTGTAATTGCTTTAGGTTCAGGAACAGCGGTGACGATTAGACACAAGGACACATTAATGATATTTTTTACATTATTGCAATGCAATGTAAACTTTTTTTTGCTTGAAAAAAATGGACGGAAATGGGTGGTGGTAAAATAATGTATATAAAATTGGACATAAATTGAGTAAAGAGAAAAGTTAAAGTTCACTTTTGTCAGTGTTTCTTGATAAAGTGTAATTTGTGGAGACAGATGCTCGATCATCACACTGTGTTATTGCCACCATTGTCTGATATACTATAATATATTATTTATCGTTGCAATAGAGTAATATAAGGTGTAAATGTAGTCACAGGCACATATTAAATTTCCTTCTTTTCTGCCTGTTGGTACACATTTTAACAGTGAAATACGTACCTCTTTAACGGTCACATCTGTCTCCATAATGATCCCATCGTCGACTTCCTCTTGTACGTAGTAATGGCTGTATGGGGCATGTGTACAACTGATAGGATCCAGGAGCCCAGTTTTACTGTTGTAGCGAAAACAACAAAATCAAAAATTATAACAATTAGGATGCAAATGTTCGTAAAATTGGTTCCAATACGTATTTTGTTTAATAAGAAAGGGTATGGTTAAAGTTTAAATTCACTTGTTTCATGACTTCAGGTAAAATGAATGAACGTAAACTCATGATGCTTTCATGTTGCACGTAATTAGTGCAGATAATATGTAAAGCCCATTGCTCCACAATTCTTGCATTTCTTGTTTTTGTAAGTGTCGTCGGGAAAATCAGAATAATATTTTTTGTACAAATTATGATAAGTATTATTTGCAAGACCGGACATTATGATTTGTTTAATATGACGGTCATTAGTTTAATAAGTCTTTTGGCGCATTATGGAGAGCGTGCATTTTCATAATGCTTTTTGTTTGTCCTGTAAAATAAGTTATTATTTATTTAATGTGAGTTATGAAGATGATAACTTGATAATATTTTAATTG
Organism: Sinella curviseta; assembly: GCA_004115045.4. Classification (NCBI taxonomy): domain Eukaryota; kingdom Metazoa; phylum Arthropoda; class Collembola; order Entomobryomorpha; family Entomobryidae; genus Sinella; species Sinella curviseta. Next base: position 49,559,067 of record CM023201.3, on the reverse strand, counting down.
TAAGAGTTCAAAGTCGAATGTTCGATACTTTAGTTAGTCACTTCCGGTACCAATGTAAGAATTAGGTAGCATTAATTGTAATTCAATATTTTCGGAGTTAGTATAAATAGCTGGTTTTCACTCCACATTGATCATAACCGTTTTAGAGCTCAGACCATCCGCCAACTAGCTCTTGACTAGTTAATGACCAGTAAAGTCAATTTGGGAAACTTTTTAAGTAGTGTGTCTGTTGAAAGTCAACGTAATGGCAGCCAACATAAATTTAAGTGAAGTTTGGGAATGGGACCCCGTCAGTGGCAATCCGGTCATCCCCGCTGACGATGTTCCGAACGGGCGATACTGCCCGATGGTGGCAGAAATGGACGAACACATCAAAACCCAAACTAGTGTACCAGATAATTTGAAACTAGAACTGTGGGAGTTTATGACTTCAAATGAAACCAGGATGACCACCTACATTAACCCCAAGCAGGGACGTCCGAGGCCATTTCTAAGATTAATACGGGCTTTAAACTTCAAAAAAATTCAAGTGGAGTATGTCATGGGAGGAAACATCATCATCGACAAACTCCCCCGGACTACCCCCTTCACTGGCCAACCCTACGGGGTCGAAAATAACATGCGGATCAGCCAAAACGCCAGTGTTTATCGTGAGTAACCGCTTTGTGTTCATTTCCAAATTAATCAGCAGAAAAACCTATACATTTATATGCTTTCACCCACATCATAATTATAAATACATTATACATGTCAAACTTTCTTTTTTATTTGCAGTGTTGGTACAAGACATCAACTTTAATTCCCTGCTGGGATGGGTGGGACCGGGGACTTTCCCTTGTTGCACTCCTCGTTGCAACCTGTGCAACTATGTGGGCAGAACTACTACCATTAATCTTGGACCTCAAGGACAACTGGAGCTTACTAAGAGAGCAACGTGTGAAACAAAAAATGCGGTCTATGTGGGCACTTGTCGTAGGTGTGCCGAAGAAGATGCGTTTACTTGTTACTTTGGAGAAAGCGGAGTTGAATTACGAAGACGTTATGCTCATCACCAGTCGAAACCTTGCAACAGCCGCAGTATCTTACAGGACCAGTCCCGATTTCGGACCATCGACCAGCGACGCACAGAAATAGCGCGAGTAATAGCGGCTAGGAGCGACCCTGAAGAGGTTCTTCGTGATTGGTTTTCACATGTGACGGACCAAGGCGTTCATCCTGGACACCAACAAATTTCTGTTGTGGATATTGTCCCGTATTCCTTTCCCCGACAGAACAGGGAACGGATCCTTGTGGAGCAGTACATGTTCCGGAACGGCGATTTCCTTTACTTGGGCATGGGAAAGGGGTGCCTAAACACATACGGTCTGCAGTAAGGGAAACTTTTTTTTATACGCATTCGTTATTGTGTATTTTTTTTGTATTCGTTGCCGTAATTTCAATATTACTTATTACCCGTTGTTGGTATCATTTTTTCAATAAACCGTTCGTAGATGTTACGAAATATGAACTGGAAATGTAAAATGTTCACCTTATTCAATTCATTAATGCATGAATGTCGATGCATGCACGTGATATTCAGTTTACTGTTACTGTACCTGTTGTAGCGAAGGAGGTAGGCACTCCAACTAACGTAGCGCAAATGGTTCCTTGGCACATTGTGCACATCCTTGTACACCATGCGAACTCGCAGCGTGTCTGAGTGAGTGTCCGCTTCCAGTGTCCACGACTGCTTGTCTCTGTCGTAGCACATTACAGCTTGACTTTCTGCCGCCGGAGTGGTACTTGCAGCAGCAGCGGAAGGAACGGTAAGAACTGGATTTGGTGTGGTGGGGACTTGAGGAACCAAGGCCACTTCACTTAGAGTATTGGCGGTCACCATCTCCAAGTGGATGTGGAGCATACCCTTTAATATTACAACATAGTTTAATAGCAAGACAAACAATACTTGAGCGGCAAAGGAAAAAAAGCAACTGAGAATGTGAGGGAGAGAAAGTTACAACTTTCTCCAAGTAATTATTTTCTCCTGTTTAACCAACTCCCATTCTGTGAGAGTAAAAGGTGTGTAAATAGAGCGAAAAGGTAGGAATACAACGTAAATAATTACTATATAAATCGCTTGTTTGATCCACCTTTCAACACTTTTTTACCGGAACTAAAAAAATGTTACGCACACAACTTTCCCCCAACTTTTTCTTTGGGTCTTCAGAACTGTTACATCAATCGGAACAAAAAACGACTTGGCATTCTTGTATCAAGATGTAACTGTTTTCGAGATTGTATTTTGGTAACTATTTTTAGGATTTCAAGTACTAGCCAACAAAAAAATAGGATTTTATTATGTGTTATTCAAGAGCAAAAAAACACGTAGGATGAAAAGGATAAGGTGGTTCTTGTGTGGGGTGGGACCCTACAGTGTGATTTATTTTTCGTTGCTTCAAGGCTCTAATTATCTCTTACTTTTACACAGATGAGATTAATCCTTTACCTAACATCTTCCTTCCTCTTTTATAAAACATCTTTGCTAAACTACCTATTAAAGTACACATATGTACCCATAATTCTTTGCAGACATGTACATAGGTAGTTAGTTACACACGGCACACTTTCATATTTATGTAAGATGTGTGTTTAAAGTTCATATAATGTATATAATCGTATGTTTTCTTCGAATATAAAAAGTAGCGTGACTTTTTTCGTCTTTTTCTGTGGCAATACGTACTTAAATGCATGACAAGATATATTACTTTACCCTGTTGACTTATTGTGTGTATTTGTTATTCCTGTGGGTTTTTCAAGGGAAAGGAAACCTTTATGGGCTTTCCAGCTCTATTTCGTTTCACAACTCATTCATATTATTATAACCCCAGTGCATGAGTGCATTGCTGAAAAGAAAGCAAACAAGGCATTTTACTATTTTTTGTTTGATGAAAGCCTCAGACACGCGGGTCATCTTAACTTGCCTTTTCTACCTTCCCTTTTCTACCGTGAAAAAATAATGTTTCAGGCGAGCTTGTTTGCTTTTACTCAGGTGTATTCTGCTCACATTGTAATTTCCAGTGATGCTTTTTGTTCCAATAATTTTAAATGCATTTGCTAAAGTGTATTACAGGACAATTTCAAAATGCACTGTGTTGGCATTCCCCCACACTTGAATATTATGTACATATACTTGGATAATTGAATGTAGAAACTTGCAGAGACATTTTCTCTTCTCAAATGATTATTTTGCCTTACGTGAACTCATTTAAATGCAGATCGAAAACAGTTGAAGTGAACTAACCGATAAGAACTTTTATCGTTTCCTGAACTAGAAGCATATATAAAGATTGTAGAAAAGAATAACAAGAGTCAAGGTTGCAAAAACAATTTTAAAAGTTGGCCATTTTTCTTTTCAGATATAAAAACAAAGTGGATGGATAAGCTAACTTGATTAACTTGGCATAAATATGGTTACGTTACAGATACTTGCATGTATAACAAGAATGTTTTTATAAATAGTTTGCTGTATGAAGTTTGAAGCTCTTTCAACATAAAGCAAACTTTCTTACAAAAAAAAACTTTCTCATTTTATTATACGAAATAAGCATACTCTTTAAACAAGAAAATAGCCATAAAAGGCATATCAAGAATGTAAATGAAGTCTACCGCAAAATTGTCTGCCATGTTTGTATTCTTGCATCATCAACAGACAAAGTACATGAGAAATATTAATAGAGATTACTTTTGGTTTCGTCTTTCTTCCCTTTCGCTGTGAGGACATGTGAGAAAGGGTCCGCGGAAAAAGGAATCTGGAGGAGGAGGAGAAGGGAAGTAAAGAAGCTCTATTTTAACAGCAGCAACACCAACTTGAATCATGTGTCACAGACACTTTGCGTTAATCTGCTAATACATGTATGTCGTGTTGCCCCAAAAAAGTAATTTAATCAAGGTTTAACTTTACATGTTTTAAAAAGCGGATTATATTTCGCCATCAAAAAACTTTGTAATAGCATAATGTATGAAAATTCGTACTCTTTGAACTATGTCAGCAAGCCGAATCCGTGGAATCCAACCAAAGCTTTTGCCGTTCGTGTCTGATATATCATCCAGCAGACCCGAGTTGATGATTCTGTCTCCCTCTCCGAGAATCATGACGTAGCGTACCCGACACTGGTGATCAAATCCTGTGAGTCGATTCAAGTGGACAAATAAACGCTCATCGCCCGGCTCCTTTCCATAAGGATAGACAAGAATGTTCCAGTCGAAGCCACCGAAATTAAAGTAAGTGGTTTCCATTTTCTGGGGATTATTAGACCGTCCATTAGGTAATTTGTGAGGAGTCAGGTAGGCAGTTGGTGTCCGTAAATCAACCTCAAAATGAGTTCTGATGGCACTCATCGTCAACTCCAGCTGGAATTCTCCATTGCGGTCGGCAAAGTTTCTGTGTGAAAAAAATAGATGTAGGACTTCGTTTAGTATTAATATGTTCTGCGTGCAGTATTGTTCGCTTTCCCTTCAAAAATATCTACGTTACATACCTAGCGTACAAGTCATGCACAGGAATGTAGCGTCGGTTCCCCTGTTGTAATGAATGTCGATGATGACCATCATCACCACCACCATCAACCATGTCATGTTGCCGAAAAACGCATAGAGGTAATATTTGTCGTTTATTACATGTTATGTAATATGAAGGTTTGAGCAGCGGTGGTGGGTGAGGCGATAAAGTGTGGTAGAGGTTGCATGTATGGAGCATATGGCGATATAATTTGAGATCCCATATATCATCAAATCACAAAGTTGTTGGAGGCAGTGAGCACTCGATGAAATTATTATTACATCACCACCAGCGGCGAAGTGTTGCACATTACCCAGGCATGTTGTGAGTTGGTAGACCGAGTGAAAGTAGAGTATTTGAGGAGGACGGAAACGTAGTGGCATCGGCGGGCGAACGGAAAGGCCAGTAGTTGTTGGTTTTGTTGGTGGAAGTAAACACATGGAAAGAAAGAAGAAAAAACGCACACAATGACAATAATGTTGTTAGTGAGAACAAACTTGGAACGGGAGAGAACAAGCGAAAAAGAAACCATTATAAATATTATATGCCTATATCCCTGCGACAAACATAATAGCAGAGAATGTCTCCCATAAAACAAACCTGCGGACTTGTTGACGTAAGGAACAACCCGATACCCAAGTTAGGTAAGCAAGTCAGACTCGGGGAGTTCTCTGTTGGTTTTTCTTGTTTTATGGCATTGTAATTATTATTGTTATATTAGGTACATGTGTACACAAAAAGGGATTGTAAATTGAAACTTGAGTGGAAGTGGTGTTCGTGAGCACGCAATGGTTTTTTCCTGTCATCTCGAATACTTGCTTTTATTGATGCAATTAATGTGATCAGACATTAATATAATTTCTCGTGTCTTTCGTGATAGTGCGGCGAGAATAATGATTATAATTGCGTTATAGCAAACAAAATTTGTTGTTGTGTTTCACGACAAAGAAAAAGTAGGACTAAATGAATGCAAAAGGCTCATGGAAGAAAGAAAGAACGTGATGGGAAAAAGGAACGATTTTCTTCTGATTCGTCATTATTCGTGTACACAATTATGCTGCTTTCTTTTTTGTAAGCTTGCTGTTTGTGCTTGTTAGACTACATAAGTTGCTTACCTGTGCTGGGCTGTCATAGGAAAACTTGACGCTTTTCCCACTGAAAGTCTCATTAGCAGAAAAGTGTTCCCGATTAAGGAGTGTGAAGGAGAAGTCAACAAGGACTTTCATCCCTTCTGAAGGATTCCTCCATACTAGGTAGACACCCAAAACTTTCTCTGTGAAACAAATAAGGGAATAAGTATTTCAAAACTCCAGGTTCGTTAGTGGATTTTTCCATTTTCATATGCTATCGGAAGGGACCTCTTATGTTTTATACGACATAGTTTCGCATAATACGCAAAAGAGTAACCATACAATAATAAATACCTGTCCGGGAGAAAGTTATGGCCCATTTTTGATAGCCATAAACAAACTCCTTTGATGTTACATCCCTGTGCAAATCTCTCGTTACAGATTTCGTCACAATGAAAGTAAAGACGTGAGTGTTCCACCGGTCGGGGATTTTGGCGAAACGATAGAGCAAAGACATTCTGGATCATAGTTTGTTTCCCTCTAAGCTCTCGACTCTTGGAAACAAATTTGTTGGAATTTTTTCCTAGAAGTAAAATAGTGGGAGCGGAGCGTGTTGTTGGTTTTGCTATCGCCGAAAAAAGTTGGACGTCTTCAACTCTATTCCTCCCGCAACCGTTCCGTTAGTCGTACAGCTTGTTGTTGGACATTACCAGAGTGCCGGAAGAGGAACGCCAGCATTTTGCTTTCTTGCTCGCACTCCCGAAAACACACTTTTCATCTGAAAATATTAAAAACAAAATAAATGAAAGTTTTAAATTGCTTTATACTACTCAAGAATAGCACAACTATTCCATTTGGCTTACTCTATGGTATGCATTCAAATACGCGCATAGGTATGTACATATTTTCTTTTCAGTTTAATGTTTAAATCCTGTTGTACCAGACTAACAATAAATTTATGTATTTGATATAGGAAATGTGTATACCTACATACGTGCCTACGTTCTTCAGGTTTTAAACTATGCTTTCACCTGAGATACGGTGAACTTTGATTCACCGTCTTGCTGGTGACGGTATACATATATTTGTACCACACGATTGTAGTCTTCATTCCAATACGAAGTTTCTACAACAATTTATGCAATTAAATGCGAAAACTATTTTGGCTCTGAAACTTCTTAGCGTTGCTCTAAGCAAGTTTTTTCCTGCGTTTAGAATAAAATCAAATGAAGAAATAATACGTACTACCTGAAGTTGGTAGACTTGGTTTTTTACAGCTTTTAGTATTTCGTTGATGGAACATTTCAAAATCAAGACTGTCTGACAAGGCAATGTACTTTCATATTATGCATAACCTCAGCAAGAGTCAGTGAATTTACAGACACTGTTTGCTCATACTGGCATCATCGCTGGTAAAAAAATACAGTTCGTTCACGCTCAGATATACTTGCACACCAAGGCAAGGTAAAGTAAAAACATGAATAGTGCATTATCTCTTCGAATATAAAACTTTCCATGAATGAATTGCATAAATTTGTCATTTGTAATGCACGTTCGTAGTTCATAAGGTGAGTGATTTTGAATAAGAAAATACAGCTCGTCGTAAGCAATCCATACTTTTTCTTCAGTCTCCACTTATTAGTGTGGCATCATCACCAGCATTATCAGATGCCACAAGATTGCTTCCTCAGCTCTTTCCGAGTGATATGTAAGTATCAATGTTACATTTTCCCAGGAATATACCAATATGCCGTCGTGCTATGTATTTTATTACCATTTTGAAAAGCAGCCAGGGACTCAAATTGTTTCATCACCAAAATAGGAGAGAGAGTGACACGTCCGAAGAAGCAGAAAAGGCTATTTATATACATATTTATTTTTCATCCGTTTCTTGTCAATTTTCTCTAGAATTACTGAACAAGACAGCAGCCCATAGCTCAAGGTGATATTTGCTGCTCATGCATAAATGCATTATGTGTTTTGCGGTTTTTGCTAGCTTAAAATTGCTGTGCTGTGTGTAAACCTCTTTATTTGCAAAATACGCTGCAACACACACACACCCGCACACTCGACCATTACATACATAGCTGGAGCAAACAGCAATTTTATAAACTGTAGGTACATAGGTACTAGTAGTGAAGTGTACAGTTTTTCAACCATTGTGTATCCCTTCACTTCATGATCTATTAATGTGCCATGCATTATGTAAAAGGCTAGCCGAGTGAGTGGCACATGATGTTCACATATATCGATCCGTGTATACCCTCCAAAAACTTTTCTTGGTCTATCACTTTCCTCCTCGCCAGACCAGATACTACTTTTTTCAACGCCCAAACTTTCTTTCAGTTTTCTTCTACTCCATCATTCTTACACTATCCTTTCCAACACGTTTCCAAAAATGTACTATTGATGTATTAGCTGCTATGTACATAAAGATTATTTAATGTTTTTTGTGGTGATGTCTGGGTTTGGAGTTGTTGGTTTGAGGAAAACACATTATTATATCAATCCCGTAATGATGAGATGATGTATGACAGAAATACTAAATAAAAGCACCACCGATCACACGTACACACGCCCGCCCACGTTTGTGGTTTGTTATTAGGTCCACGGTAGTCTATTTCTAACCGATCCTGGTCATAGCTGGCTACAGGTACTCTCCAATAATATTGAACGAACGCAATAATAGAAACACACTTTTTAAAGTTCTAGTTCAGCATCATCACAAAATGGAAACAGTGGAAGGAATACAAGCATATGACCATATACCTGGAAGCTGTCGGCTTTCGCGTTTTAAGTCCCAAAGAAAAATAAATAATTAATGCTATTCTCGACAGCTCGGCTCCTAAAAAATGCCAACCATATCATTTGCTTATCAGTGTCTTTTCTTGACAAGGGAAAGTTGAGTTTAAATGTTGTATATACAAGCTCTCCAAAAGCATCACACATTTATCTTCCATTAAGGCATTCTATAGCATTATTGTGCTGACTTCACACGCCTCGTTTCCTTAAAAGCACGTCTTTGCATTTCAAGGCGGAAATTACATTTTCTCCCTTATTACATCTCTTCCGCGGCGACACATGAGAGTAAAATGGACCTAGTCATCATCAGTCCATGTGACATCATCCTAATGATAGTGACAGCTCTGGTGACTCTGGTGATGGTCTTCCAGTGATGGCACGGTATATAAAAACACGTCTACCAACTATCCATCTATCTAAAACATCATTGGCAGCTTGAAAACATGTCACAAGCCCATAAAAGACTCATTCATGAGCAATATATCCTTCAGATACGGCGTCTGATGAATCTGCAACGCACCAGGGGAATCATCGTTGTCATTAGTGCACAACAGTGGGTGGTCTCGGTACCGGGAATTTAAGCTTTTAGTTTTTTATGGTAATTTTACGTGCATGGAGCTGCCAAAGAATTTGCCATTCACTCTTCCGCCATTATTGCGACCTCTACAACATATCATGTAACTGATTATCCTTCAAAATAGCTCACTAACTGCCAGTTCATACAAAAAATGCTTAAACCCAAATCCTATATGCAAAATTCACAAATCTTGTAATAAATAAGAAACACAGGAAGCTTTGAAAGAAGATGGTACATTCCAAAAGGGAAATTGATAGCAATTCTTGGTAGAAATTCTTTAAAGATGCCTGCTTTGTAAAATATTTTATAAGAGGAAATTACAAGGACAAAACTGTAATTTCTAAAACCTAACAAGAAAGAATCAGTTTCATTTTTCGGACAATGAAGACACATTATCTCGTAATTTACAGTAAATAGTTTCCTCATCCCCTATCATCAGACAATATAATATTCATTTCCTACCTAAAAATTCCAACCTAGTGGTCATGAAAATAAAGCTTTGGAATTTGTATTTCATCGGGCCTCGTTTCAAATATGTCATTTATGTGCACATGTGGTACACGCAAAGCTAAAGCGAATATAAACTAAGTAAAAAAGCTTAATGCATATGACATCCATATGATGATCATGAAGATTTCCTAAATATACAAAATAAGATTTCCTCCCATTTTATATAAGACCAAAAATCTCTGCTGACTGCTGGACAAAGGCCAGGCACAACCTCCATCATGATGGTATTATACAGTAAATCTTTTCTCCGGACGAATGATCATTTCATAAATAGCAAAAGCCCATTTCTCTTTAGATTCGCTCTTTTTTCAGCGAAAACGACGTAGGTGGTTTGTCTCCTAGTGCACATTGTATACCTTTTTTAACAGTAAATCTCAGCGTAAAGTCAGAAAATCCTTCTGAGCGACATAAACTCTGCTGTTAAAAAGAAGCAAGGATATAGGGATAGATAAGGTCTGTTCGGAGCAAGTTGAATGGGTGGAAACGTTTGGGGGTATCTGTTATATTTATTTCTTATGTACCTCAGCGACTCCTGCTTGTTTGCTCTGAATAAAAAGTACACAAAGTATGAAAAGATATTGGACGGGCAGGCAGGCATGATGATAATGATAATATGACGACCCGACTGGCAGGTCTTCTATACGAACTAGTCAGAAGTGGAGCATAAGAGTGGAGTGTGGAGGGAACCTAACAACAACAAAATCTAAAGTAAACTTTAGCCCATTGGAAGCAGCCGTTCTATTTCCACAGGGATTTATGCAAAGGGATGTCCTATTCTGGTCGTTGTAAATGCAGTGTTACTTGAAAACTTACTCCATGGAGCTCCAGAAAAAAAAGACGGAAGAAGACTACATCTCTGCTTCCATTTCATGTGGGACTATGATATAGGTAAGTCGGTGGTGTGTTACATATTATGAGTACTTCGAGCAGGCAGCAGGTAGCAGGAAAGGAGGTAAGAAGGAAAACGATGTCTTCATTCTGCTCTTCTGTTGATGCAGTTTTTTTCCTTTGTACACATCATTCTCTGGACTCCTGTCTGTGTCCTTACTTACGTTTTATACTTTCGTCGGATAAGAAATATTGTTATTACGCCCTTCACTTCTAACGTACAGAGGAGAAGAAAAAAAACTTTTAAAAGCAGAACATCCACCATTTCTCGGTGCGTAGGCAAAAGGTGTACATCTGGGTCTTTTCTCTTATCTCGTGTCGGTAGTTTATTTTTATACTCGTTCGCCATCATCAAGATACTGTGTATATCAAGAGATGAAAAGAGTAGACAGGTATATTAGCTCTCTCAAACAGCTGGACACCGTGCAAACTGTCACCACGTCTAGCCAGAGCTGTTTGAAATTCCAGTGATAGATATGCGCATATCTAAAAGCACAGTATATTACATCATATAGGTGAAAGATTGATAGTTTAACGGTATTAGCAGGGATCCCGATACGCCGTCCATTCAGTACTCTCACAGGAGATCTCTATTCAGACTCACTTCTACTTTCTTTTCGGATACTTCTCCAAGTTTAGGAGAAAGGTTGAAAAAGATGTGGTACAGTTCTCATATATTTCTCTCAGGTCTCCTTGTATGCTGCTCTCATACAGAGAAGAAAAATACTTTCCCGAGAACTTTTTTTTGCAGGATCTTGAGTTGAAAAGAGAAAAACTTTTCAATGCTTGTTATGTCTGATCCAAAAGTGTGAAAACATGCATTAGCATACATCACATGAATCACATTTTTTGTACACATAAACACACCATGTTTGCTGCCGTTGGAGTAAGTTCAGTTTACTTAGGAGAAAGTGTTCTAATTCACTCGTTAAAAATGAAAGGAAAAGCGGAAAACACTTTGGCAGAGAGAGAGAGAGAGGTAAAATGAAGGGAACGTGAGTGATGTATGTCAATGTTCATATTAATATCCATTTCTAGCTTACATATGCATCGCTTAATTTAAGTACTCATCCCCGCAGCGTAGTTTCGTAGTTTTTTGGTCATTTACCTTGATCATGGGAATAGTATACGACTCCGTGAACTTAATGGTGTTATCCTGATTCCTGAGCAGTGATTAGTAACGACAGTACTCACGGAACCGTAATATTTAGGTAGGTTTAAAATGTAGAGAGAGAAGGTGCATGTGAGAAAAACAGGAAAGATGGAAGTTGAAGATTCGACGTGTGCAAATGTTACATGTCAAGATTGTACAGGCATATAAATGTTGAGAATCTCAAGTTGGATCAAAATTGTGCATCATTGCAATCATAATAATGGTTTCCAGTTCAATCTCACTAAAGATAAACATTCTGTGAAAGGTAGTGCACAAGAATGTATGAAATCCTTCTTTAGGAGACGAGTGGTGCGTGATTCGGGATAAAGTACCTAGTGCCAAAAAAGTGCAAATTGTGAATCAAACCACTTTTCTGTGCAACAAACCATTTTCCAATTTTCTAGCCATCTTAGAGAATCCGTCGACAGGACTGTTTGAATGAAACGTTTACCTAAGCAAACTGGCTGTTAGCAGAGACGTAGACGTAGTAGTAGAACTAGATGGTTGACGCAGTGAGGCAGTATACTAGTACTAGTATATCCCATTATACCAAAAGTAAAAGATTGTGTATTGAAAAGCGAGTGATATGAAATGGAAAAGCAAATGAAAGCTAACGGGATTTTTCTTCAAGTATGCACCCTTTACTCCAGTAAATTAAAGGAATCATGAATAAAGCAAAAAATAATAAATACATCAGGTTTATAAAGGAGTAAAAACCTTTTATGCAAATAAAGCACTCGACTTCAGAGGAATGTAGGGAGAGAAACTACACCTTTTGTCAGAGAAACATTACACTTTTTCCAATCCTTCAAGAGTGAAGGTAAACGAAACGCAGCTATGAAAACTTGTATTTGTTCATTGATACGTTCTACCATAACACCATAGTAGTCTACACCTTCTCAATACAGAGATTTCTGCGGACTGTGGGTGTATTGATATGAGCTTCGAAATCAAATTGAATGTCAGCATGTTCTTTTGGAGAAGACGTTTGATAAAATGAAAGAGAAAGTCAGTCAATTAAATCCAGTTTAAAATGTTGTGCTTATACATGTTTATGGAGGAAATGAAAGGGAAATTTTCCTTTGATTCACTCCAGCAAAGGTTTGCCTCACAAACTACAAACTACGCAAATACGAAACAGCTAATCAGACTACTTGTTTACCTATGCTTCCTTTCAATTTACCACCACCATTGATGAAATTTTTGCATCTGCTTCTCACAGTACCCCCACTCTCCCACAGAAAGTTTACCAACATTTTACTTCGTTCTGTAGTTCACATACCTACTAAAGTACAACTATTTATGCATTAAGAACTTTCTATCTCTTTTCCCTAAGTTTTTCACCTAAAAAGTAATTTCGTTCTTCGTTATTGTACCGTTCCTCCTTCACAGGAAGTTGCCACTTTAAGCTCTCTATCGTGCGCCTATTATTTACTTAGATTACTTTTCCCCTTTCCCTCTTTACTTCATTAAAGCTGGTAGATGCCAAGGTGCGGTGGATGGGAAAAGCATCGACGAAAGAAAATCGACAAGTCTCAAGACAGGGGTAGTAGGCAAATAGGCAAATACATTTTTACCAAGCAGGTTCGTTGGTATGCACCCAGGGATTTCCTTTTGCTATCATCATCATCATCAAGAGCATCAAGATCGCTCTATTCTCTCCACAAGACATTGAATGAAGGTTATATAATGGTATGTAGTTTCTCTCTCTCTCTCATCATCTCTCTAGTTTCTCGTTTGTTCATCGCCTCTCGTGAATGATCATCATAAAAATGAACTCTGCATAATGTATTCACGTGTTTCCTTTCTTCTTTGTTTTTCGTTCCTTCCCTACCTTAGTGCAGTTTTTATTTTTTGGGATAAGTAAAAGATAAGATGATAATGCAAATCATGAATAAAGCAAGGGAAATCTTGTAAATGTGATGGAAATTGGTAAATAAAAAGTGAATAGGAAGGGTGATGATGTGAGCAGACAAGTTTTTACCAGCCCTTATAGATATTTTTATTTGTCCTATTAAGTATGACTATCCGATGATAAAGAAAAGATGAAGCATGAGTTTAGAAATTGTTCGCCAGTAAAAAGTAGAAAACGGCGAAAGTAAGTAGTGCTCAGACGGCTCAGGTATTTTTGCCTTTAATATAATACCCTAAGTAGCTTTACAGGCCGTCACAAAGGGAGTACGGATTCGGAATGAGGATGTATAAAAATGGTGCTTGGATGCGTAGGCAAAAGTACATGGGTTGCATTCACTAGTGCAAAGTATGCATACACAATTAGATTTCCTTTTTTCATTTCTTCCTCAACCTTTACGTACAATTGTACACAGAAAACTGTCTTCCAAACTGCCGAGAATAGAATTGGAATGAGCGGCGGAAACGGATTTTTTGCAAGAGTGAAGAAAAAGTAGTGCGGAAAAGAGGAAGTACAAGTACACCATGAAAAGAAGGGAGAGTGGGAGAGATTCAATCACCTACTTTCTTCGCTTTGCTTTTTCTTCAACTTTTCCCTCTCGTTTTGACCCCTTTCTCCTTCTCACCAACAACGCTGTCATCATTCTTTTCATCATTATAATACAAAAAGTGTTTTGCCGTAAATGGGATTGAAGGTTCTTTCCTGTTCCTGGTAACGAGGATAATTTATATGTAAATTTATATTGACTTTTTTTCTTGTCATCGTCCCTGTCCCAGTCGTTGACTTGCCATTATTAAACCAAATTCTTCATCGTTAGTCAATATACACGCACAACTCTTCACTTCGCAAGGTATACAAGTACACAAGACAAAAGAATCCACTGATTCTAGTCATTGGGTGCCATTTACATGAAACATTCTTTTGACGGTTCGGCTAAGATTGTTGGCCAAACTTGTACAGTTAACTACGCATTTGTTTCATGTATTTTGCATATTCCTATTGTCATTGTGTTCTTATCCAGAATCTCCATAATAAAAATGTAGTGTTACCGGTTTTATAATAAGTTCCAAGAATAGTTTTTACATACCAGAATTTGCCAGACAATCAATGAGCAGCATTTTCAAAATTACGTATAAATTTTATTTTTATCATCTAAATTTAAAATGTAAATTTAGAACAATAAAAGTTTTTTTCTGTATTCAGGGGAAAAACTTTTAACGTACGTACAAGGTCAGATTATGGAGACAAGAAAACTTTAGGAAAGGGTGGATCTATATTTGGACATGAATGCGGAGAAATGCACTGTGCGTAAATCATATGAATGAAATAAACTTTGAAGTATTTTTTCCCAGAGTAGCAAAAATCCAACGGTTCTCATCTAACATGATCACTCATGCGTCTCCGTACTCAATTGATTTTCTTCTTTTGCTATTTTGCTGTTGGCTGATTTAATTCAAAATGAAAATCAGCAAAAGGATATAAAGCAGAGTGGAAAGAGCTTGCATATCAGTTTTTGGAACGCGCTTGCCTATATTTATGAATCAGACACAAAAGAGGAGAATACATACAGGTGGTAAGATGCACTGTGCATATACCCGGTATGCCTATAGTCAACAGTCAACGGCAGCAAACAGCAATCTGTGTACTGAGGACAAGTCTCTATTTGTGTAAGCATAAACGTAGCGCAAATATCTGTCAATAAAATGGCCACGAGATTTGTGTCTACACCCACGTCAGAAGCACATTTGTAATCGAAGTTTCGCTTGAAAAATCTTCTGTATACATTGTTGAAAGGTTTCAGAAGAAGAAACTGGAAATTGAGAAGAACAAAATTGACGTTTTTCTGGTTAACCTTCTGAGTCATGAAATTCTCTTGAGGGGGAACTGAGAAAAAAGTAGACAGAGAGCTGAGCGGGCGATAAGCATATATTGATGATCAGTCACTCACTAA
Organism: Sinella curviseta; assembly: GCA_004115045.4. Lineage (NCBI taxonomy): Eukaryota > Metazoa > Arthropoda > Collembola > Entomobryomorpha > Entomobryidae > Sinella > Sinella curviseta. The sequence continues at coordinate 49,543,667 of CM023201.3, read as the reverse complement.
AGCTGAACATGAATTGAAACGTTTTTTTATTTTGCGGTAAGATTTTGGTTTTTAGTCAGTAAAGCTGCAAAAAAGAATTTATTTGGAAGAATTTATCATCGTGAACGACATCAATTAGCTTTTTCACATAATCACATGCCTACATATATAACGATTCACTAGAAGAACCAATGAAAAGTCAATCTTCAGTAAATATCTTGTGTTCCACTTTCCACTTAAATTCGTCACGAGAATTTTCAGTCAAGTTCGCATTCGTAAAAAAAGTAATTTAAGAGACTGGGAAAATGGCTGAAGTCATCAAATTGAGCACGTTTTATCATTCAACACTTGAAGTGGTATCTATTACCCATTTAAACTTTATCGTGGAGGAATGTAAGGGTATATATACTACCTTAAATTCATATGAAAAGCGGTATCCCATTTTCGTAATTTGTTTATAGACCTTCCTTGTCATATGTATGGTCATGTAAGAAAAATTACCTCATGATTTAATGTCCCCTGGTCTCGATGGAGGATCATGATGTCCAAACTGCTGGCCAATATCATTTTCCATCTAGTTTGTCACATCATCAATCGAAATCAAAATGTCTACAATGGCTCTAACCAACTCCACTGTTATTACAATAAAAGGAAGTTAGCGGTGGTTTATAAGGTACACTTTCAGGCACACTTTCTCCTTTCATTATTTTAAAAGTGCAAAGTTTTCCGTTTATGTGATCGTATCAACTGCGCATCAATTCAATTTCGTCAATAGTTTAGCCAAAAGCCACAACCACAAACAGCACAAGTAACCGCTCTAGAGAAAGTTGCCTTTCCACTCTCCACAAGTCAAACAATCTTTCAAAATACTATTCACACGCAAATCATACGACGTTCAGAAGTTGATTGAGGGAAATGGGGTATTCTATGCATAATTCATGGACAAAATCATCAACCAAAATAATTTCGCACAAGTTAGCAAGTTGCATGACACGCTTTTAAATTACATACTGTAACAGATGTTGCCATTTTTCTTCCAGACATTTGATTCAGCTGGCTAAATACACGAATATGAGTTGTGCAGAGAAACTGGAACCAACCAACTGCAATTTTGGAATAAGAGTCCAACTGCAATAACGTGCGTCCTTTTCATCCATGAATGTATTAAAATATTCATCCAATTCACCAACCCCCGAGCATAGTCGAGTCGAAAGCAACAAACAAAAAATAGAAAGCAAAGTCAACTTGTCAAAGTCGGTTATTGACTAAGTTTGTCTGAAAAGATGTCATCATGATCATCATCGTACCGTAAACTTTTTTTGGGCCAGAGTATGCAGTCGAATGTCTGTGGTTATAACAATCAGCAAAATATAATGTATGTCGTGACGTTGTACGTGCTCGGGCAAGTAAGGATTTACGTATGTATTCCAATTTCTATGCTGGCTGAAATAAAAAAAGTTCCACTAGATGAAATGAGCAGAGTGAAACTTTCTCTCTTTAAGGAACGTCATGGGAAGAAGATACAAGAAAAGTTGTTTGTCGGTGGGTATTTTTTTGCACTAAGATATCTACTTCTGGCAGTGCAACATATGTGTTGGGAAAAGAGAAATTATTTTTTCTTTGTGTGGCTCACATGGCTCAGGACGGGAAATGGAAAAAATGAAGGACATCAAAATAAGTTCTAAGCACTTTCGCTCGTTTGTCTGTTGATTTCATCTCTTATCAAGCCTGTTGAACCTTTTCAGCTTTCATCCATCAATTTTCAAGGATGAATAGACAAGATAAGTACATATACATATCTGACAAAAATTCAAGGCGAGTCATCCTTACTATCTGTAGTCACAAAACTACTTAAACTATATATGTAGATACATAATTATGCACGTGTGTGTGGGTTTACACAATTACATTTACATTACATATTACATCATACCTGCCAAACTTGAACAATGACAGAGAAGGGAAAAGGGCAGCCCCAAGCAGACACAAATTCGATGGATATCATAGATCCCAACAAACTCATTTCCTCCTGTCTGTCCTTTGATAAATAAAGAGAAAAAAGAACAGTAGTACCTTTCTGGCGGTACTTGTGTTTGTTTATTGATGATGGAAACAGGAAACACTTGCTGCTGGCAATGGTAATATCCAAGAATCAGATTCTTTCTCTTTCTTTTCTGCTTCAAGAGAGAGAAACAACATTTATTTTCCCTTCCCATTCAGTGGATTCTGATTCCTTGCCTCTTGCTAGCACTTTTGCGTTTCGGATTCCCTTTTCCACTCTTTCATTTTCCACTCAATCTTTTATACTGCAACTGCGGTCTGCTCAGGTCCGTGAAAGGCACATCAAGACACGTTTTTGTTTCTTGTTAGAAAAAATACATAATATAAAGCAAATGTCGATGAATTCCTGAGTGCCATTTATATTTCATTGTTTTGTGTGGAAAAACAACAATCTGGTGGTGGGAACGAGTCCAAATGAATTTGTACAGTGTATTGGGACTTTTTTTGTTTCATACCAGAGAGTAGATAGAAAAGAGAAAACAAAAAATCTCATCTGTGCAATATGGCAAGTGAGAATATTCGAATCACAAAATACATTTCGCTTCCTGTTTGCTGACATTCTTCGGTGAGAATAAAAGACTGTGACATAACATACTTTGAAAAGTTTTCTACCTTCAATAAACTATCAAAGAGAAACAATAAAAGCAGTGACAGTGACAACTACCAAAAAAGCGTAAAGTGTAGCTGAAAGGGATCTAAAAGGAAATACCTTCGAAATAGTTTTCTTCCACTCAATTATACGTCGGTTTGATAGCTATTGGACAGCTTAAAACACGAAATATTGTTTGTTAGGTATTTATTGAAGCTGCGGTGCAACGAACATTTTTTGCGATGATGTTGAAACTAGAGTGCAAATTTGGTGGATGGTACAAACGAAAAGTAATAGCAGAACAGAGAGACTGTCGTTGTACTAGATGAATGGAATGGATGAGAACAGTGGCCGTAGCTTACCAAAGGGAAAAAACTTTCGCGAATTTAATCAACTCGCCCTGATAGCAGAGACAGACAATGCGAGGAGTGGCGAGGGAAAGGGAAAAGGTGCATGCACAATGACATTTGTGAGTTTCGTGGACTGCTCATTAATATGTAACATGTCTTTAAAACTAAAACAGTGACCTTTGCATGGATGATTTTTAGCAAATGTTGACGTGTTTTAAGAATTGAGGGAACAGAATTACGTATATGGATAGGTATGCAAAGTGGTATGCATAAATAAAAAATAAAGGTTAAATGAAAGGTACGAATTAAAGTTCACCTTGGATAGAGATCCCAATGAGGAAAGCTGACAGGTCTACATCATCATTAAAAACCAAAAACGAACCCATGCCAAGGTTTTTTGGTAAGAGGAATGGAGGAAAATAACCAGTTGGCGATTTGTTTTACCATCCATTAGCACTTATTAAGCACATGGCAGAATATCTGACTGATATCCACTATAGATCACATTAGGACGAATAACAACAAATAATGTGACCCCGAAACCAGGCTTATCTTAAAAGCATCACATATTACATTCTGATTCTATGCTTCTTCCAGTTCGTTTCATGCACTTTCCCGATGTAAACATGTAATAAAAGTAATTTCAGCAAGTGGTATCAACAAAAAATCTTTTCATTTCTTGTCCAATACACATACAGTGTACTAAATACGATTTCCGATCCGTTTACAACAAATGTAGAATCATCAAAATCCGATGCATGAAGTTAAATGATCGTCACTAAAAGCTGCTGAGAAATAATAAACCCATGCTAAGATATATTTGATACACATTCCATGCGCTTTTAATGTTTTGCCATTTATCTTGCCGACGTGGCTCTTTCTGTGATACCGAACAAAAAGATAGGTATGGACTTTGTTGTCTCGACACTGATGTAGTCTCTTGAACTTTAACTATCATCTAAGCAAACGAGGAGCTGTACATGGAATTCGCACTTCGTGCTGTATACAGGGTAGTCAAAATCAAACAAAGAGGAAAAAACTATAAAGAGGATGACTAAACAAAACGATAAGGAAAAAGCTGGAGAGTAAAGAAAGAGATAGTATAAAAAGTTGACCATTGGATCCAGCTGTTGCTTCCTGTTCTTGTTTCTTTCTTTCTACATGATATACTTTTATTTCCAGTCACTCTCCTTTCCCCATAATAAAAACAACACAAGAAGGAGGAAGATTATTTATTTCCCATTTTCATTGTGTCCGCTACATTAACTTTTCTATTACCGATAGTATTTTTGCAGGCTTCCTTTACTCCCTCTCCGTCATCTTGCACAAACCATGTTGATGACCATACGTGGCACTTGAGGCTTGGCATGTTTTCCCAACTTACAAAATAATACCACCACATACTTGACTGAACCTCTCAACTTTATGCACTATGAGGGTACAAGAGACTTGGGGCTTTTTGGGCGCATTTGCTTTTATAACCAGTTATAGTCAAGTGGCCAATTGAATATGCGTGGGTTTTTATAGACGTCAAAAGTTTTTGTGTTGCTTTTCCTTGACTGATGATAGCTTCGGTGCTGTAAAACAGGATAATAAAAGAGTAAACTAATAGGTCTTACGATCTTCAATAATAACTATGTGTATCTTGCTAGCAAGATAGATAACGAAAAATGGAGTGTACAACACCACGACACGTGTATCAAGATACACGAACTTTAGCTTCCATTTGGTAGGATAATTTTGGCTTATCGTCATATTTTCTGAAAGAGGTAAGTCGTTTGATAAGATAGATGACAAGACTAGCACGGAATATAATAAAACACATTGACATTATCACTGGTAGCTCCCTCGATATCTTGCTTTCATTAGTCTATTAAGCCATCAGTCTACTGCTATCAATATCACCATACTATTAATGGAGATGTGCTTAATATTTGAAATCAACAACTGAAGATATCTCTACAAAAAATCTGAAATCATCGTGTGGATGAACTTGGTTATGTTTTCGGTAAAAGTGAAATCCTTGATTCGTTACAGACTACATAACTTTCACCGATTGGTGATGAGCGAGGTCAATGTACTTTGTCGTTTTTTTCTGCTCTACTTTATATGGGTGTCATTTATATCTAATCATTATATGTATGTCAGCACGACGTTAATTTTTACACTTATGAAAGATGTCAGCTAATATGCATCACATTTGACATTAATGTTAACAATAACTACAGTTCGTCAATAAAGGAGCAAACTCATGTTCGTATTATTATTACAGTAAAGATTGTTCAGGTTTCATTCAACTCAAATTTACAACTCTGAAATCATTTTAAAATGTGATATATATGTCAGTAATATTTTTGTGAAATGAGTCTTTGAATGTATTTTACAACTCAAAGAACATGACGATAAGAGTATCATCCCGGTGGAAATTAAATTATATGAGATATGAGAATCTATATGAAAGGGAAATAGTAACGCTTTTTGAATCAGTCTACTAATGATGAAGGATTGTTCGTAATAACAACACCATAAAATTTTGGATTTATTTTTATACATATATTACTGGAATATGCATATCTTTTCTAACAAATGGATTATCCGGGTGTTTCTTCATATATTGGTTTAAAAGAAGCAAATACAATTTGTCTCCCTGTAAAAGCAGCATGTCATATTGTTGCAGATCTTTCGGGTACACATACTTTCCAAATAAAACATATATTATTATTATAAAACATGTATATTATTTCTGCCTGGCATTTTTACAGGAGCACCATGCACTATGATCTATTCGTGAGCCATGCTATGATTTAGAAACTACCAACTAACACTATCAGTCACCACGATGTTGAACTCTTCTTGAGATTTTTTCACCAACTTCATTGTGGTGCACATGCATATAACTCAATGATTTTAAGGATCATCTCTGTTCGAAATCATCTGATAAATATTCCAGTCATTAGTCGTAGAAAGAGAAGAATTTCAGTCCTTGTATCATTAATTGAAATTCTTTCTTCAGATTTGGCATTTTTCATGCACGAGATAACACGAAATAAAAATGACAGCCCCCAACTTTGTACAAAAGGAGCAAAGTATATACTTGCCTTGCCATTAATGTACATAATTTGAACTTGCTATAAATAGAACGTAGAGTTGCGTGCCTTTTTGTCACCACTACAAAATTGATTTGCTTCTAATAATTGAGTATTCTACTGGTAGCAAAAAATGATTTATGTGCCGTCTTCCTTTCCACTACAAATTCATGTCATGTCACAACTCACTAAGGAACGCTGCTGCCCAAAGAGGAAAAATTTCGAGTTAAGTAATTTGTCACAAAAGAAAATTATGCTGAACGAGAAAAAAAGAAAAAAAATCATAACTAGACAGAGACGATTTTCGCGCAAATTATTTCACGAGGCAACATTTCGTGCATGTAATCATAATCTAATGTATTTTTGTGGTTCTCCATTTTCTCCGCCAAATAATACAAACGTACAAAGTTACTAAGTAAGTATCACACTCCCACTCAGTTGGTAAAGAAGAAAGATGACAATTTATCATATTATTTTTTTCATGCAAGTTGTTTGTTAGTTTGTTATATTATTTATTTATAAGTATATTCTCCTGTCTTGACTTATTGCTTGTTTTCCAAGTGACAAGCTCCAGGGATTTTCTCTGCGGTAGTATCACAGAAGCGCCACCGAAAACAACACGAGGTAAAAAAGAAGCTCGTTCTAGCATGCAGTGTGGTTGGATACAGATACCTCTACAACTGCTTTCTTTTCTGCAAGTTATAAATATTTTCCACAACAGGGACCATGCCTGATGGACTCGCTACAGTGGAAAAATTGACATGAATTCCACAACATCATGCATTTATCATTATTCCTAAAAATGTAACACCTAAGTGCGTCACTCTGCGCTGTGTAGCTTACGATGCAAAGCATTTTAAAATTGAAATATTTTTCATACGACTTTCCATCGGTATTATGCTAAGGCATTTCTCTACCTTGTAAAATATCTATACACTTCTCCGCCTCTCCAACTGGTACTCGCCGCGGACGGAATACAAAACACGAATTTGCTCTTGTCCCAAAGCCCGTGTAATTTTGCTTTACTTACCGAGATTGTTGTATCTTGGATGAAGCGTATAGTACCGTAAAGTTATGCGAATTCCAGGGGAAATAATGAGAAATGGCGAAAAAAACGATGAGAATCTTGAAATTTTCACCGTGTGTTCAATGTGTTGCACAGTCATGATATTTTATTATATAACATTTTATAGACCAGCCAAAAATGGACGAACTAGCAAACACACTCTCATTTATGCAATAATTTTCACACACACTGTTGTTACACGTGCATTTATATGATCTAATGTGGAAGGCAAAAAATACTGAAATGCTTCAGTCTGTAACTTTCTTCTCTTTTCCCATCATAAAGTTGAGTCGTGAAATGCATATAGGCTTGTCATAACCTATAATATTTACCGTTTTGGTTACGACTATAGACAATAATAAAAAATTATTTCACTTCCCACACAAGTTATATATGAGCTTTATCATCTCCAGGTTATTATTATCATCATTATATTGTTAAGTATAGAACAGATAAAACTGGGCTTCTTCCTTTTGCTTATTCCCTGTCCATTAATTTCTCAGAACTTTTTTATTTACCCTCTCACATAACGCAGTATTATTTCAATATTATTTTAGGTTAATGTTCTTGAAAAAATTATGCCTAGAGATGCTCGAAATTATGCTTGAAAATAAACCCACCTATTTAGCCAAGTGAGTGATAGTGAGAGAGGAGGCGGACCAGATGGATCCACTTGTTGTACTTATGGCAAAATCCTTCAACTTTCTTTCTCCGGGCTGTATAGTAGAAGTGCTCCATTTTCAAAGAGAAACTTTTTACCATCAATAATGCATGCATGAGTCGATCGTTCGTGTGGGAACATACATGAAAGCTACTTAATATTATGTAAAGACTAAAAGACTGGAATTACCCTGTCGTATTGGGAAAGTTTCCACTCTTCCTCCAAATAACCTGCTACATATATTGCAAAAACATAAAGAGAAAGTTACATATTCACAATGTGTGTACGCCTCACTCCAAAGGTAAAAACTGATCATGATGTGACCATATAAAAGGAGCACTTTGCCAGGTACAGCCTCCGTACGTCTTCTATATATAGCTGTACTTATCGCTAAAAGCCATCTTATCGTCTATCCCGTTTTTTCCATTGCATTACATCGTTTCCGTTATGATATAGCCAAGAGGAAGAGAAAAATTCTCAACATGTGCAAAAAACAGGAACGAAAGTACTCAAATAAAAAGTGTACAAGTGCCCACAATAATACTCACTTAGCTTAAGTAAATTTCCTACGAAAAAAGCTTTCGATTCTCTTAAAAAACTTAAGCCGCTAGTACATCTTATCCTACTCGCAACTCCAGGTCTTACTGTTATTTACGTCACTGTAGATATAAAGATATTCCGATTTCGAATACCTCATGGCCGAAAGAGAGCCGGAAAGTGTGAGAGCAAAAGAGGCCTTGCAGAAAATCGAATGATAAGTTGAATTCACGTCGCATAGAACTCCAGAATCGGTAGCACTGTTGCTATTTTCAAATTTATTATAATGATAGGTACATTATAAAGGTGCTAGCCTGGAAAAATATTTCCAGCTACTTCCTTTTTGTTCACAAACTCATCCCTTCAGTGTCATTTGACTATCTCCCTCAAAAGCAGAATGAATATCCTCTTTCATCCCCAAAAGGGAGACATGAATCATCCTTTTCTGTAAAATAAAATGTGACGTTGATGGGAAGGTAGTGAGCAAAACCTTTTACATCGTAGGATTGCATGATGATATGCTGGAAACTTAATAATAAGGAGAATGTACACCCACACACCTAAGGTACACGCATAAACATAATGTGCATTGTAATGTGATGTAGGTGCCCACTGCCCACATTAACAAATTTTCACAGTAACGTATAGGTTTAGTACTATAGAATTTAGAAACTATTTCTAAAAACATCCAAACGTCATTTGTTCATGCCTACTTCAGTTAGATATGTATTTTTATTTATAGGTTGTCTTTGTCTCACTCAGTCGTTACTTATATCCAGTTAGAAACATCCGAAAAAAGAATTTGACAACGGAATTCTTTTTTCGTTTCTGGGACATGGACCGAAAAATATACACTTTTTCATGCATAATTTCAGTGTGTAGCTCAAGGCGTATAATTCGTTCCGTTGTTGCCGCGTGTCACTGAAAGATAGCATACGCAGGCAATAAGCAGTAATAGTCCTGGGACTTGGGATTGGGAAGGCGTGAAGCAAAAATATGATGACTTATAAATATATACACACACTGCATTATTTGGTGGTAGCGCCTATATACAGAGCATTCGCTTTCTTTGTGCCATTCTTTTTGTTCTCCGTCACTGTCGTTCTCCATGAGATAACAATGTTGCTGGTGCCTGAGGGTCACTGATGAAACCCTATACTTTCATCTCATGTTGTCCATGAATACGAAAACACAATGCAACTGAATATGAATGAATATACATGCTATCTTTGTGCGAATTTCATGTCCTCTGGCATATCACGGCAAGTAAGGTAATTTTGCACAGTAATGAAACTGGTGAGACTCATCTTACGAACTGCCAGCCATGTGAATCCTTAAAAAACCTAATTTGCGCAGATGGAGAGAAGGGAAATTAGTAAATGACAAGCCTCTCAAGCGTCCATCTAAAAACTGTTGGTGAGTTGGTTAATAAAATTTTATGTATTAAGAAAAATCCCATGTTCGTTCAATGAAAGAAAGGAGAGGTTCAAACACACCTTGTGTCAGTGCCAGAGGACGTATTTTATTAACCGGCAGGACATGGTTGTCACATAGGTCGTTTCATAAGGATTGTAAATATTGATAGAGCCGCAACCAGCATCAAACCCTATTTTATTTCGAGAGAATTGGATGTTAGTATAGCGTTCGTCAATGGCTAAAGTTTACTCCCTCCCACTCCCCCACATTTTTGCTCACCTTTCACAATTTTGTCATCATTGTACTGTTTCATAAACTATTGGGTGTACTTGACCATATATTGATTCATCCGTTCTATACTAGTCCTTTTTTACGCATTTCAGCCTTGTTAAGTCTTCACAAATATCACACGGATTAGATACAGAGTTGTTGGACTTGCCCCTTCGTCCAACAGTCCCATTTAATAGACAGGTATGTGTTACATTACAGCACATGGCTGATGATGAGTCGACAAAAGTATTGTGGTGATGTGTGTGATAAAAATTTTATTTCTCGAGCCCATATCAAGGGCGTATCGCTACTTCAGGGACTTTTTTGTCGTTTCCACCTATAAGAGGAAAATGTATACATTCGAACAAATGTAGGAATAAAATAAAATAACGCAAGGTAACGGGAAAACCCCAAAAAAATACTGACAACTCTGATCCAAGCCAAGGCTATACTATAAAAATATATTCCCAGTCCTTGAGTGGGTTGGTTTTACAATACGGCGTCCCCATAAATGAAAAAAATATATAAAGAAACGTGGTGTTCATACTTGGCTCGTTGCATTTTCTCTTTCGGTCTTTTAACGAGATATCTAATACACGAGGCATTTCATCCTTTGATGGTAAATGAAGAAGGTTGGTCACATGGTTCACTGCTAACGCTTTTTCAAACACGTAGGTACATTCCGACCATTACTACCCACATAGCATGCCGCTTCTCCCATCATCTATATTGTTTGCTTTTTACGTGCCTTGCCTACGTTAGAGCGCCATATAAACGTAATAACATCTGCCAGTCTCCTACCACTTGCTCACTTTATTGTAATCATCAATATGTGAACATTTATCAGGGCAGTTGGAGAAAAGTACGACAACGGAGAAAAACTGGGGGAAAATGACGCTCAGCACTCCACGGAAAAGGAATGCGAAAGCTATAGAGACAGACAAAATGAATCAACAAATGGGTTGGGTTGCTTGAACGATGGTGATGATATGAAGGTCTGTGTGTACACTTTTGGAGAAAGTGGATTGAACTAGGCCAAACTCGTGATAGGACGTGCCTTTTGTTTCTGCCATCCAGAAAAGAGAGGAAGCAGAACAAGAGGTAGGTGAACAAGCGGAGACATTGTCTATCTAGAATTCCATACTCACAAGTACGTATTCTATTCCTAGAGCAAATTTTACGTTACATTGCTCTCTATAAAGAAAAGAAAACGTCATTTTCTATTATTTGCGTTGCTTCATCCCGTTCAATACAAACCTGCATCCTGCACCACTGTACAATTTGCAAATTGCAAAGCCAAGTGTAATTTCCTTTTTGGTGAAGCTAAGTTCAACAAGCATATTACAGTTTCTCTCGTACCGCGGAAATGAGCATCAAAATGCAACTGTGCACAAGTTGACACGATTATCTATGATTATGTGCCTTCCTCAGTTGAAAATTTCCAAGTTGGGAGCGCTTTCATGCTGGAATGATGATAATGCGCTGTTAAATAATTCTGAAGATTTCAGTGAAAAGAAAGAAAATGGAATGAAGAGTAACGTAAAGAGATTATTTCAACCACGGCGAATAAGTCAGCTAAAAGCTTATATTCTTGGTATGTATTTACACCAGTCGTTCTTACTTCACATTACCAATTTGAAAGTTTTCTTGGGAGCCGGATGCGATTCAAGGCAAATGCCACTACCAGTT